>JAIUZE010000884.1:0-103883 GCA_022085475.1 Heliosperma pusillum | reverse complement strand
ATGCGGAATTCGCCGTTGAGGAAAATTATCCAACATTTATAGAGTTTAGTGGTTTTAGTTATTTCTCAGGGCCACTCGAGGAGTAGTAACTGAAATGCATGGCCATGCTCGAATAATGATTCGTTTATCAGTTGAGTTACTCTCTAGTCGGGAAAACCACTCTTGATTCTGATCGATTGTAGGATACGACCTTTGTGAATACGGATTTTGCAAATTGTCTTACATTGAGTGGGAGAAATTTTATGGATATGAGAATCGGTTATCGCACATACACTTGTGAGGACAAGTGGGAGATTGTTGGAACTAGCAAGGGTTCAATTGAGATACAGATATTCTCGATCGACCAGAGGGATTGTTCGATCGAGACACAGACCTTCTCGATCGAACACCATTGGTAGCAAGGGCTCGATCGAGACACTGTCCTTCTCGATCGACCACATGTATTGCTCGATTGAGAAGATCAGTACTCGATCGAGGACTTTAGTATACCATATCTTCTCGATCGAGGAGATACATCTCTCGATCGAGAGAGTATACCTAAGGTTCGTGAGCTAGGTGTCCTACACAGTTACTGTGATAACGCGAATAAATCTCTTACGAGTACACTGGGTTTACTAAGAGTATTTTATCAGTTGATTAACGTTTACCTAATAACGGTTGGCTTGCTAGAAGTTTGACGTTATTATCATACAGATGGCGGTGATCAACTGGTCCCTAAAAGTCACACCTATAGGATGTGTCTGAGAAATGTGATTACAGAATCATATTGATACCCTAAATGACTAAGAAGTTAGTCTGTTTATTGATGAGACATTTTATACAATATTGTCATTAAATATAATATCGGTATTAATTATTGACAATTTATAAAATGTATTTTACATTTTTATGGAATGTAAAAGAGTAACCAAAATAAAAAGATATTCTTCCTATTTTGGCCCTCTATACTCGGTCATAATAACCGAATTAAGGAGAGAATATCTCATCCTTAATTTCGGTAACCTGAGAGTATAAGAGGTGTGATTAGGGTTTTATTAAAACCGAATGGTCTTTTGTCTCTCTCTATCTCTCATCACAAGAAAAACACAAAACCTCCTTCTCATCAGTGAGATCGTGTAAGAGGTTCTCTTTCTAGCAAAGGAGAAGGGTATTTCTCGGAGCATCTTGGGTGCAACGATTAGGAGGATATCTACCTTGATATCTCTGTTCTTTACGCCTATTGTTAGGACCGGAGGTTGATTTCTAAATCTCTATTTTTCTTGTTTTCGTTTTTGACTCGCATAATCAAGTTATTGCTTTTTCGTTATAATCCTATAATATTTGTAAAGTGGGAATACCTATTTTCCCACACATGAGAGTCTGGTGTTAAAAGAGATAACAGATAAGGAGGAACCAAGTCAAGACATAGTTATGGCTTACCCTGATACATGTCACGGCTTAGTCTCATGGAGGGTCATGCACTCACAACCAACACCCTTGGAGGATGACCAGTGATCTCAGATATTCCAGAGTAGATGCACAGTTCAAGGGAGGGTTTGTTATTTAATTATTTATGGAGGAGATTGTATCAATGTGGCTTGCATCACCTTGGTTAACAAGCTGAATTTGGTAACTCAAGAACTCCCAAACCCTTACAAGCTGAGATGGTTGAACAAGTAGGCTGAGGTGAAAGTTGACATGCAGTGTCTGGTTTCATTTTCTATTAAGAAGGTATATAAAGATGAAGTAATGTGTGATGTAGTCCCAATGAATGCCTGCCATCTGTTGTTAGGAAGGCCATGAGAGTTTGACAGGAGCACAACTCACTATGGGAAGAAGAACACTTACAGTTTTTGGCATAGAGGCAAGAAGATCACCCTGACTCCACTGCCACCCAATCAGAGAAATTATGGGAGCCAAAACATGCCAGAGGAGGTCAATGCAGTGTTATTTCAATCTGAGGCACCCCTGGTTAAATAATTAAAGCAAAAACAACCTGTAATGATCCTGTTATCAAAGGAGGTAGCAGAAAGAGAAAACACTAAGGCACCTATATAGGTTGATCCCTTGATTCTAATGTACAAGGATGTATTCCCAAGAGAGTTTCCAAATGGATTACCACCATTGAGGGTTATTCAAAACACCACATTAATCTTGTCCCAGGCTATGTGCTGCCCAACAAACCTGTTTACAAAAGTGACCTAACTGCTCTAAGGAGCTGCAACATCAAATTGAAGAGCTGATGAATAAAGGATTTGTGAGAGAGTCTTTGAGCTCTTGTGTTGTGCCTCCTCTATTGGTGCCAAAGAAGTATGGCACATGAAAAATGTGCACTGACAGAAGGGCCATCAACAACATCACAGTTAAATACAGGTTTCCAATTCCAAGGCTGGATGCTATGCTTATGAGCTTAGTGGTGCCAGGATCTTTTCAAAAATTGATCTTAGGCAAGGGTATCATCAGGCGAGGATCAGGGAAGGGGATGAATGGAAAACAACATTTGAAACAAAACATGGGTTATATGAATGGCTTGTGATGCCATTTAGGTTGTCCAATGCACCAAGAACATTCATAAGATTGATGACTAAAGTATTAAGGCCATGCTTGGTCAAATTTACTATGGTTTATTTTGATGATATTCTGATTTACAGCTGCAACAAGAATGAGCATCTTAAGCACCTTGAAATTATTTTCAAAATTCTCAAGGATCACAACTTACTTGGTAAATAGGATAAGTGCACCTTCATGGTTAAGGAGGTCACATTTCAGGGGTACATTGTGTCAGGAAGAGGCATGTCTGTTGATTAGGAAAAGATTGTAGCAATTCAATCTTGGCCAATCCCTAAAACATTTACTTAGGTCGTGGGGTTTCATGGGTGGGCATCCTGTTATAGGAGGTTTATAAAAAATTTAAGCTAAATTGTTGCACCTATTACTGAGTGCATGAAGAAAGGAGAATTCTAATCCTCAAACTACCTGATTTTGATCAATTATTTGAGGTGGAATGTGATGCAAGTGGTGTTGGTATTAGGGCAGTTTTAATTCAAGGTCAAAAGCCATTGGCTTATTTCAGTGAAAAATTAAATTGAGCAAATCTTAAATATTTCACTTATGATAAAGAATTCTATTCCATTATCAAGACTCTCATGCATTAGAGTCAATATCTAAAGCTAGAGCCCTTTGTGTTGCACTCAGACCATGAATCCTGGAAGTTTACCAATGGTCAACACAAAGTGAGCCATAGATATGCCAAATGAGTTTAGTTCTTGCAGTCACTCACTTTCTCAAGTAAATATAAGAAGGGCAAGCAGAATGTTGTTGCAGATGCACTATCAAGGAGACACTCACTGCTGACAGTCATGGAGCAAAAGGTTTTAGGCTTTGAGTTCATGAAGGAACTTTATAAAGAGGATCTAGATTTTTCTGAGGAATGGATAACCCAAGCTAAGAAGGGCATGGCTCAAGGGAGCAAGTATGTGCTGCAGAAGGGCTTCTTATTCCATGACAACAAGCTGTGTGTGCCTAGGTGATCTTACATGGATCTTTTGATCAAGGAGCGAGGTACACTCAGGAGACTTAGAGGGACACTTTGGAGTTCAAAAGACATTAGACATACTGGAGGACCAATTATTTTGGTCTAGGATGATAAGAGATGTCCAGGTTGTTCTCTAAAGATGTTTAGTGTGCCAGTAAGCCAAGAGCTCCTTCCAAGATGGACCATATACACCCCTACCTGTGCCAAACAAACAAACTCTAGGAAGACATAAGTATGGATTTTATTGTTGCATTGCCTATGACTCAAAGAGGCAAGGACTCTGTGATGGTGGTTGTTGATAAGGCCAGTAAAATGGCTCACTTTGTGGCATGAAAAAAGACTAAAGATGCTACCGGTGCTGCTGAAATCTATTTAAAAGAGATTGTGAGGCTACTTGGAGTCCCAATAACCATGCATAATATTAGACAGAAATACCAAGTTTATGAGTTATTTTTAGAAAACCCTGTGGAGGCTCTTAAAAACCAAGCTGTTGTTCAGTATATCTCATCACCCACAGACCGAGGTCACCAACAAGACACTAGAAAGAATACTAAGGTGCATAATCAGCAAGTCATTAAAGGACTATGACTTGAAACTGCCACAAGCTGAGTTTGTATTTAACAGGGCACCATCTACTACAACTTGTCACAGTCCCTTTGAGGTAGTCTATCGGGTTAATCAACTCATGCTCTTAGAGCTGTCCAATGTGCCAAAGGAAGAGGTTAGTTTTGATGCTAAAAGAAGGGCTGAGCAAATGCTGAAGTTACAATAGTCAGTCAAAAGGCTAATTGAGAAGGCTAATGAGAAATACAAGAAACAGTCCAAGGCTCCTAAAAAGAAGAAACAGTTTGTGTCAAGGGGATTGTTCTAGGTTCATCTGAGAAAGGGGAGGTTTCCAGAATAGAGGAAAATAAACTAATGCCTAGAGCTGCAGTCCATTTGAAATTCTTGAGATAATTGGGCCAAATGCATACAAGCTTGATCTATCTAGTAACCATGGGGTTCATGGCACCATTAATGTAGGAGAATCTCAGTTCATACTATGGTGATTCTGATGATGAGAAGGCTACATGATTGAGAACAAGCCTAGTTCAACTAGGGGAGGCTGCAGCAGGAGCTAAGGTCTAAGCCAATTCAGATCATGATCCAAGTCACAGTCACACTGACAGTAACCTCAACTTCACTGATGCAGGGCTAACTTTGGAGGCCAACAACTCTCATATGGGTTCAAAGCACCAGCTGCCACCATGGCTAGATGAATACTTGTTCAACTAAGTCTAAAAAGGTCCTAGGGAGCCAAGGACAATTCACACCTCATTTCTCAGAAATCATGCTAAATTAGTTGTAGGAAAAGAAAGAAAAGCATAAAGCAACTTTCCATTTATGGTTAAATATTGGGAGGGTGTTTTCCAAAGTTCTTTTGTTTGACTTGTCTTTTCTTAAAAGCAGTTCAGATTTCAAGAGCTAGTCAAGGGAGCTATTAATTCATCTCTTTGACAACGTTCAAATGTGTCGTGTCTATTTATGTTTATTGAGTCTATTTTTGCAATATATAATGGTCGTTAGCACATGTTACAAGCTAACTTTGTTTATCTCAAGTTTCTTGTAATTCCATTAATTCGGGTCACTTTTTGTAATTGGGCCAAGCAAATTATTGTTGAGTCTATTTTTATATGTACTTGAGGAATCATGTCACTTGGTAAACATTAGAAGAGAAAGAAGGCATGGCAAGGTCAACCGAGGGGTCAATACCGCGAGTCAACAAAAGTCAAAGACAAACCCAAGGCTTGGGTCAACGGAAGTCAAACTTAGGAGATCAAGAATAAGGAACCTAGGAGTCAACTTGAAGAAAGGGGAAAGCAAAAACGGTGGTCAACGAAAGTCAAGAAAGAGGATTTTACGAAGGAAAACAGTCCAGCAGGAAACGCAGGTTGCGTCCCAGAACGCAGCTTGCGTCCTTTTCAGCTTCCTCAAGATTAAAAACCGTCTTTCTTGTGTTTTGGAGGCTCATTTCCTAATGTCTTGTAGGTTTGCGTAGCTCTAGTATATAAGGACTGAAATTTAAGATATTTGGATCTCATGAACTTTACGTGCATCTTACATTTAGTTTTCTTTTTTATTGGGTTTGTAAGGAAGATTATGGGTAACTAATTTTATTTCTTGGTGTATTAATTCAATGTTTCCACCTTAAGCATTGTATGATTTCATAATCCTTTTCTCTCTGACTCATTATCTTTCCATTGTGCTTATTGTTATGTTATGTGAAGTTGTGTGAGAATTGATCATCCTCTCATTTATTTCATTTAACTATTGCAAATCTCAAGAGGATGGTTTAACTCTCTTTTGATTAAGTGAAGCAAAGCTGTAAAGTTGCAATCTTGGCTTAAAGTTTGTATATTTATGAAGTGGAATGATATGTATTTTACTTGTGGCCTGGTTTAATCTATGTGTGACATATTCTAGTTTCATTTATTTAGTGTTGTGCTTATTCACCTTTATGAGGCATCTATAGTGGCTTAGCTATAGAAGGTTTTGTTTGGGAAGTGTATTCATGCATGGTTTAATGTTTAAATGTTTCGATTTTTTGAATGAGATATTGGGTGAGTAAATAGAAGGAAAAAAGGGAAATCTTGCAGGTTTAGGGTGGCTACTAAGAATTAATTGCACCAAGTTCTTGTCTTATATTGATTTATTGCATAGAAGGTGTGTGATAGTTTGCCTAGAATATAAAGTTCATATCTTTGAAGTTTCCATGTTACCATTTCAACAAAATCTCTTCTTGTATGTCAATCTACATGTTTTACCCACTATAAATACCATTGTTTGTAATTAGTGAGTTTAGTGTCTCTTAAGTGTTACTAGTACTAATTAGTAGGCTTAATTTGTTTTTAGTGTCTAGATTGGTCTTTATCAAGAGTTTAGAAGTTATTTTAGATTAATATCGCTTTCTCTTGAGTTCGACACGAATTTGCCGCTTTAATACGTTTAGTTGAGTCATAGTTAAGTGTTGATTAGGTCTAATAAATTGTTATTTGGCTTGTCTTAATTATCGGAATTAACGACATCGTATTTATCCTCGTCATATTTGACGTCGTTGCCATGGAAATCAACATAGCTAAATATAATTTGCTATACTCTTGTTAGAATCTTGTGTTCTTTGATTTTATCTAGTAGTTTTCTTAAGAGTTTGTTTTTACTTCTGTCATTACTCATTTTTGCCTCTCTTTGCTTTATCAGTGTTTGGAAGTTACTAACAAATATTGTTTAAAGTTCGTTTATGCCAAGATCTCAAAGTCTCCCACTTGAGTTTGAGGTTTGAGGAGATTTCCTATAAACCATCGATAAACCCCTTTACAAGTCCTACACCCGTTGGTGATAGCCGTCATCAAGAAAACAAGATTCGAAATCCCGATTTTGTAGAACCCGGAGAAATGAACCCTCCAAACAACAACAATATGAATGAAGGAAATCGAAACCGTATCATTAGAGAATTGAGAGCACCGAACCTTGAGCAACAACCCTTGTGTATTGCATAACCACCATTGGATAAAAACATCACCCTAGAGCTGAAAGGGGTTCTTCATCTAAAACTTGCCCAAAGTCCATGCCAACGTGGGTGGATGACCCAAATAGGCACCTATCCGAGTTTCACATTAGGTGCGAAGGGCACGGAGGATCAATTTAAGTTTAGTGCTTTCCCATTCTCCCTCCAAGATTTGGCAAAATATTGGCTTTTATACCTCCCACCTAATTCCATTCGCACTTGGAACCACTGAACAGGCTTTGCTTAACAAGTACTCCCTACCTTCTAGAGCCACTCACCTCAAGAAGGACCAAATAATGATAAGCGCCGCAACGATATGAGGGATTGAGAACTTCTCCATTGAAGAGGCCAATGAAGTAATTGAGAGGTTAACGGCTAGTACAAGGCATTCTGCGAGGAATAATGAGGAAGGAGTGAAGAAGACATTTTCAATACACTCCTCATCTTCTTCTTCATATCCCAAACTTGAAAATGAGGTTAGCCAATTAAAAGAGATGATGGTGTGTCTCATGAACAAGGAACAAAAGGGAAATGAAAGTTCTTCAAGGAGTAACATGGAATACGGGTTTTGTGGTGACAATCACAACACCGACTCTTGCCATATTAGGGAGGTTGTTGAGGCGGTAAATGTCGTGGGAATTGGAAACTACAATTCGAGAAACCCTCAATCCCATAACTACTCAAACTTCTATAACATTAGCACAAAAGACCACCCAAATTTGAAATGGGGTGGAAACACCAAGGAAATGAAAGTCCTTGACCTCTAATTAGACTCCTCTAATTAGTTCATTAAATTACATTAACTTAATGATTTAGGATCTAATTATCATGCATGCAAATATAAAAGCATAAAAGAAAATATAAGACGAAAACATCCTTACATTAGGATTTTTCGGTTAATAAGGGAACAATAAGAACTCCTTCTTATTGTTCTTGAGCATGTAATTAGTGGATGATCCTCCATAAAACAACCTCCAAAGTAGAAGGTCTCCTTCTTGTTGCACCCAAGATTAAACCCAAATAATCTTAGCTTATTATTAAGTAGATAAAAAGTAAGAATTAATACTACTAATATTATTGTATTACTACACTAGTAATATGACATGAATATTAGTTTGCATGTGAGTTTAGAGAGATGTTGGAGATTTTTAGAAAGAAGAAGAAAATAAGCATAAGAATGAAGTGGAAAAATGGAACAACTTTTGTTCTATTTAATGGCCTTTTGGCCGGCACCCTCTAGCCCCAAAATGGGTGATTTTCTTCTTATTTTATTCACATGCATAATGGTAGTGTATGGGATTGTATAATAATAATGATCATGTGTCATACATGTCATAATCATATGGTGGAGTGTTGAATTAGTAGAGAACAATCATCATTGATCTCTACTAGCAAAAATCCGGCCTCCACATGTGTATTGTGGTCCATTTTGATTTTTGATATTTGTCCCACAAATACTTATAATCATATGTTTAATTATCTTGTATAATTAAGTGTTATTTTGATCATATAATAATTATATGACACAAATTAATAAACAATATGTACTTATTTTTTAACTGATATTTTACCATTATATCAATATATAATGGATCCCACAATGCCCAGTTAATTAATTTTACAACTCCTTGTAAATATAATAAACTAATTACCTCTACCTCAAAATATATGCATTACCTCAACTAATTTAATGAATTAACGATTAATCACTAAATTAAATCTTATTTAATTGTATTAAAATAAGACATAAAATTTATTCAGTCAGTTATCGTATAATTGACTAATAAACTTAAGTGGAATGAGTTCCTAACTAAATTTCCAATAAATAACTCTCGTAACTAAACGTACATATCAAATATATGTAATGCCCTAATTAACTGTATCGTCTACAAATAATTAGTATTCTATTTTGTGTCTCATCCTATAGGTGTGACCTAAAGGGATCAGTTGATCACCGTTGTCATACGACAATAACGTCAAACTCTAGTCAGCCGAGCGTTACCGATTTACGTTAATCAACTGACGTGGAGTATCAAAATATACTAATCATGCCACGTATATTCCAAATGAGATTCATTATATAAATGCACTATTGTGGAGGACACTTACTCCAACATGAAACACAATCTCAAATGAGAAGAACACTCAACAAAACTACCAACCAAGGGCAAGCTTCAACCAAAACAACCATCAAAGTCGAAACAATTCCAACTATCAAAACAACACCCAAAAAAAATATTACTATCAAGGTAATTAATTCATCTTCTCAGAGGAATTTGAGTAACATCTTGCTAGCCTTCTTGCAAACCAAGAAAAAGATATGGACGAATCTAGAAGAGATATGGAAGAGGCTAGGAAGGATAGAGAGCCAAAAAATGAAAGGGTAACTAATTTGGAAACTAAACTTGCTCAAATTGCATCGAACTTATCTAAGTACCAAGCTTCAAGTTCCAACAGGTTTCCTTCCCAAACTATCACACCTCCTAGATAAAATGCAAGTGCAATGACATTGAGGGGAGGGAAAGTGTTTCAAGTGCATCCCCTTGGCAAGGGAAAAGACAAGGTAAAGAATGTTGAAATGAAAACTATTGAGATTGAAGATGAACGAGAGTTGGTAGTTGACCTTGGGGAATCATAAAAGACCGGGGAGAAAAGCTCCACAAGCAAAGCCACTCAAGAGGACTTTTCAAGAAAAGCCAAGCTGACCATGGAAGACGTTATTGAGGAGTACATATCGAATGTCCTATTTTCTAGTGTTGTTGCTAGCCCAAGGAAGTATGAAAAAGATACGGACCTATATGAGATTTTCCGGAAGTGCGACGTAAACATCCCCCTTCTCAATTTGTTGAATAGTGTTCCTAGGTATGCAAAATTTTTGAAATAATTATGCGCGACAGCCGGTTAGGGTTCCTTCTATTCTCTTTCTCTTCGCTTGGAGAGCTAGGTTCGGATGCTGTGGCCTTGCTCAAGCGGATTCAGAAATTTTTGGTATGTCAGGATGCTAGGGTTCAGGTGGCCGTTTATATTTTTACTAGACTTAGCTTTGTTGTTGCTAAGGGGGTGGGGGCCCAGATTGTCTCTCGGCTTCCCACCAATTTCATGTAAACTTTTATTTTTCCAATAATGAAAGCTGCGCGCATCCTTCCATAAAGAAAAAAAAAATAATAATAAAATATTACTAAAAGCAAATCGCTAAATTCGCGGGTGTTACAAAAGGTCTAGGGTTTGTTTCAAGCTTTGAGAATTCAAAAAATTCCCGTCTGTCTCATTGTAATGGTCTCGGGAAGGACTAAGGGTGCATGCAAGGCTATATGTGGTGCTAGCCGACTATTTTACATTATTTGTCTTGTATTTTGGCATTTAATATTAGGTTTTGAGGTCGTCCAGATTTTCTTTCCAGACCTTAGATTTGGTATTTGATTTTGAATTTGCCCAGATTTTCTTTCCAAAATTTAGTTTTGAGTTTTTGATTAGAAATTTGGCCAAGGACTTGATTTGGTATTTAGGTCCAGGATATTGGTATTTTTGTGGTATTTTGACAGACTTATCGCGTACCCAAATAACGGTAAATTACCCTAGATTAGGCTAACAACAAATGAAAGTAGTTAGGAAAGTAGGGGTGGATCACAGGGAGACGGGAATTGCTATATAAGTTGTCATGGGGTAAATTCTGTCAAGAATGAGTCGATTGTTTGAGAGTTGTTTGGAAGTAAATGTCAAATAAAGACAAGTTTATAAATCAATTATATTGATGGTCTTGGAAGTAGGTTCATCATGTCCGTAAATTAAAATTATAGATTAAATGAGAATTCATAAAAATTAGGCACCTGTTTTCGGTCTTTAACCTATCGTATACCTATCGTAGAACTAGACATGTCCTTTCGGTCTTATAACTATCTTAAAATGAATTTCTACCGGGCTTTCGCACTTACTAGGACAATTTTTTCAATTATACTTTAGCCAAATTCAATCCCCACTTTCGTTCTAAGGATAAAGTTTACTATAATTCTAATCTAAGGTGGTGGCCACAAAAATAAATCAAACAATAACAATCACATGTAAATTGGATAATAAGCAACGATCACTCAACAACCAATTTAACAGCCTGTCACAAGTTATGATGATTCATGACTCCCCTACCTCCTAGATAAGGGAAGTACTCACACATAGTAATGAATAAAATAACTACTAACAAGAAGATAAACATGAACATGATAATAAGATGTAAACACTGAAATGAAAAAATATAACAGAGAATGGAATTTAATAAAGCTTGAATGACTAAAACCAAAATGTTTTTAAGAAAAGCAAACTAAAACTAAATTAAATCTAAGAATGGTGGTATGAAATTGTGTCTTTTTGTATATCCTCTTACAAAGCTAGAGATTTCAATATATAGCAATTATCCGGTGCACCCTCATTTACGATAATTAAAGAGAAATAAAGCCGACTAAAGAGGGTGAGTGGAGGCGTCACAATCAATTAGGAATAGGTAACCCCAATCGAGGACAACAACCCTGATCGGGTACCTAGCTGTCACATTCGAGACAAGTACCATCTCGCCCGAGACAGGTATCATCTCCACCGAGGCACATCCCCACGGCTCTAGGGCCTTCAACCCCTGATAGGGGACGTAACAAACACCATTTTGAGCATGAATTCACTTTAGCATGATGTTGACTCCAAGGCATAGGGGGCATAGGGGTTAATGCTTGGGTTTGGAGACGGCTTTTGATAACGCAAAGTAAAACTGTCGTAACTTATTCATACGAGGTCTAAACTACTTGAAACTTGTTCCCCTTGACTCAGAACCTTTTCTCTTCGCCTCGAAACTTTTGTGAGGCCATGGCACGCCCTCTTAAGCTCATTTACTCGTCAATCTTAGCCTCGTCTTGGTCATTATTCATCCAAGTATATGAAGTTGACCCAAATCTTCTTCAAATCCTACAAATGAAATTAAAACACAAGAAATACCTACAAGATGGAATTAGCAGAAAAAATCACTATAAATAACAAATAAAACATCTAAATACGAGCTAATATAGGGGAGAAAATATTATATAAATATGACACATTAAACTCCCCGAAGCTAAACCCTTACTTGTTTCAAGAAAGCAAACAACATCAAACATGACAAGGACAAGGGCGACGAACAACAATCTTCCCACTTGAATGCAAATTCCATAAAGTACCTTAGAGAGAACAATGAAAAATATCCCCAATCACTTGGGCATAGGGAACATTTAATACATTGATGAGATTTACACGACGACGTAGCATAAAGGACTTCACATGGACATTTTGACCCTTACATGAACTTTTATAGCACCAGGCTCTCACAGGAAAACACTTGCACTCAAGCATGAAAATGGCAATATATACTGAGTAGCACTCTCCTATTTATAACTCAAGAGAGTGCGCCCGTAATCTAGCATGGTAAACATTCAAAATCCCACATGACAATGCCAAAAAAGAATGCACAATAAGAAGCCAAGAGAATAGTCAAAAGAGGCTATGAAATGGGTATAAGGTGGACAAGTGAGTTTGAAAATGTGAAGCTAAGGTCATACTAACTATCATCCAAATAATTAAAGATTAAACCCAACGTCAACCCCATTGAAAAATTACTTTGACCCAAAAAAGCATTTACAGCGCAAAAATGAACTTCCCAACTAAATTACTTCAACATGGAAGTATCATTCTCATCTCTTTTTCTTCAATTTTTTATCATCATCTTTCTTTTCATTTCATTTCTTTTGTTTTTTAACTCTTTTTGTTATTCACAAAACATCTACAAGAACCAGCAATGTGACACCTATGATAATGCGATAAAGAAAACACATAGATTTGCAGCAGAAATACGAGATTTTAAAAACTTAAAAAGGCATAACCGCGAATGTCACTAAATAATAAAAGGGAAACATAATTAAGAGAACTTTTATACAAAACTATAACTTAATAAAGCACAAGGGATCCCGATCCCTTGGTAAGTACATGAATAAATAGAAATGACTAATATAAACTACAACGGTAAAGGTGATTCGCTGGAAGTACAACGCTCGCTAGCTCACTCGTCAAAAACTCATGCAAACCCCAACCCGCAACCTGTTCATTCATTAAAAATGAAGGCCACAGTCAGTAGGGAGTAACTCGAGGTTCTCCCAGCCATATCACCTGAAAACAAAGGTAATTAGAGCATATAAAAATACCTTAACATCTACATATATATAAGTGTCATGCGAATTCTAACTACAACATTATATATTAACAATATAAGCATATGAGAATCATCAAAGACATGTCCATCATATATGCAAAACTAGGGAAGACACGCCTTGGCAATTGTATTGCTACCAGGGGCTCGCATATCACCACTAGTAACCATATAATCAAAGAGGCTAGAGACGTGACACACAAGATAATAATAGGCATCCGACAATCCAATACACACCCAACAAATCATCATGTAAATCAAACGTACTCTCACGGTAAATGACACGCACTAGCATCTGTACTTTGTAATCAAGACGAACAAGTAAACGAGATAAATGTATCTCTGAACCGTATACGATAAATATTTTGTATACTCAAGATTCTAATTCTCTTGGTATAACTACGTGTAAGTTTCTTAAACTCGATATTAGACATTTCTAATATCATTTCATTAATAGTTTACTCTTAAACTATGTAGATCTTATGCATGCATAACATAAACAAAGATAATATTAAGACAAGAATATATTGACATGCAATTGACTTTGTGATTTTATCTTATAAAACACAAATTACTAGTTTTCTTTAAGTTATATTAACTCGAAAAAACTATAAATCGATTATGCATGCAACAACCAAAGCTCTGATACCACTTGTAAGTTTCTTAAACTCGATATTAGACATTTCTAATATCATTTTATTAATAGTTTACTCTTAAACTATGTAGATCTTATGCATGCATAACATAAAAAAAGATAAGAAGAAACTTGTCCTTACATTGATCTTAGATGATATGGGCACAAGATTTGGACACCTTCCAAACCGTGTTCTTGAGCTTCCAATATTAGGGATGAACTCTTAGTTCTAAGTATAAGAACTCTCCAATAAGTTGCAACAAGACAAGCCCCTTGATCTCTCTTAATTAAATGCTACACTAGTATGAGGAAGAAGCCCTTAAAGTAAGATTAATACCACTATTACTACTCTTAGAAATCTTGTATTAATATAAGAACTTAGTGTTATTCTCAACTTCTCAAGTTGTTTTTGTGAGAATTTTGTAGAGAGATGTATGGAAAAACTATATTCAAAATCAAGTGGTGAATAAAGACGAGAAAAACTCCTCTTATGGACACCACCAACCGGTCACAGTAGTACATGAGGGAGGGTGAGCATGCATTTGTCTTCACAATGCAATAGAGTAGAGTCTAGGTTTTAGGTAGTAATCATATTGTTTCTATTCTCAATAAGAACAACACTCAATCACCTAAAACCTACCCTACAACCCACCATAACCGGTTTTTCCAACATAAAATGGGTGTTCATTTTATTTTTGTAATTTGTCATTTGTCATATATGTGACATGTGACATGTAACATGTATTTAAGATTATAAATGTGCATTTAACTAATTTAAATGCAATTTCATAACAAATAAATTAGGCTTAACATTTTAAGTCAAATTTTATAATTACCTGTAAATAAAATTGGTCATCTCATATTTGGTTAATATAATCTACAACAATTTGTAATTATAATCGACCAATTTTGCTTATCTCAAATGTTACATAAACATTACGCATTCTTAGTAATATAACGATTAAATAACTAAAATGAATCTTACTTAATCATATTAAAATATGATATTATTCTCACTAATATAAACTTAGTTCAATTTAAGGGATTAATTAATCTGTATCGCTATACAATTAATTAATGTACATGATTAGGGGATTGTCCTTTAGGTGTGACCTCAAGGGATCAACTGATCACCACCGTCATACGACAGTAACGTTAAACTCAATTGATCCATTCGTTACCGATTTATGTTGACCAGTTGACTATAATGTTCATCATCCCTTTGTATTCTTATTATTTAGATTTAATTATGTGATCGCACCATTGTTGAGGACACTTAATCCAACAATCTCCCACTTGTCCGATACAAGTGTGCGTCACCAATTCTCTTGTCCTATTACAATCTCCTACTCAATGCAAGGTGTCTTGCAGGTCGTACTTGCATTTGATCATATCAAGAGTGGTTTCCTCGATTTGGAGAGTAACTGTCTGTCTGGAATTATCTATCATAGATACCTTCCGAGCGTGGCCACGCATTTTCAGCTTACTACTCCTTGAGTGGCCTTGAGATTTTAAAACAATCATGACAATGGGTGGACAATTCTTATCGCACTATTCCCTTCGAATAGCCACATCTCATCATGACCCAAAAGATGCTCATTTGACCCCAGTTACGAAGGTCGTAGAGCATAAATCAAAGTCACTCTGAAACTGTGCCACCTTAGGCGAACAATCTTTAGTTAAAGAATTGACTCAAAAATAATACTATAATAGCTCTTGCCACGACCAGGCTACAAGAATTGTCAAAACTCTATAAGCGGTCACTGGCCGACAGATTGTCCCTTACAGTCTGTCTATATGATCGACTGGTCATCCCTTATGACCTTATGGCACTTGAACTCGCCATCAATCACATCACACTCTAGTCACTTGGAGACGTCACCTCATATAAGCAACTAGGGGCCAATGCTATGTTAATCCAGTCCACTTTAAAAGGGGTCCAATATTGTCGCTACAACCCATTTGGATATAACAAAGCACAAAACGAGTTATTCAAACTCAAACGATAAATGTGATTATCATATATTAACAATCAATACAATGTTATTGTTTTATATCATATAATCTAAATTTTATTTCGTCCATGACAATTCATGACGATCTTATTTAAATTCAATAAAGGCTTGGGTAGTGAATATACCATGTATTCATTTATTCCAACTTTGTAAATTGCCTTTTCCTTCCATCCAACGTTATTCCTTATAACATGAATTTATCTACGTACATGTCTAGATCTCTATCTAGTGTTGGGCTCTTTAACTTGAAAGATGCTCCCACTCGTTATCATGATAACAGATAGGTACTTAGGTGAAAGGATCTACCATTAGTTCCTTGTAAGCCACCTTATCCTCATCATAATGTACTAGGTCTCTATTTGTAGAATTTATAATGATTGACTCTTCAATAATCCTTTTAGTTATTCGCTTCTTGTATAACAAAAATACGCCTAGGATTTCGACAAATCCTTATAAGTTTGGAAATTTGGGTTGTGTAAGTTTTACCACATATCCAAATTTTCTCTACCTAACACAAGAATGAATCCCTAGCTCTCCTTGAGAACCCTATGGATGCTCTTGTAGGCTATCCAATGACACTCATGTGGATTGATTTGTTATAGACTTTTCATGCTCCCAGAATACAATTCATTTAGGTATGTGCATGTAATGGCATACATGATTGGTTTAATGGCGGAAACATTAGTACTCATGTGACCAACAACTCTTAGGTTTAGTGGGTGACTATGACCCTTTCATAGTGATCCCACTTTCATCAACATAAATAACCTATTTAACTTGTTGAAATAGATAAAGGATCTTATCGATATTAGACACTTTTCTAAATGCCAAGCTAAAATCTTCTATTCCACAATAGATTTTGATTTTAGTGTACATGTTGCCCTCTTTCATCCAACATTAAAATCCAACCACTCCTTTCAAAAAGGTAATATGAATATGTCACTCACCATTAGTGATACGTCATTTACGTGGAAGACAATTTATCCCACTGAACTTCATGTGTTTACATGACTTTAACACGCACTTAACTTCATGTCTATACATGACTTTAACTCCCACTGAACTTCATGTCTATACATGACTTTTATACAATTCGAGTGAAAATCTTCTTATATCTCATCATAGAAAAGATAATCATAACCTCTTGGTATATACCATAGGCTTGTGTCATGTACCCATCCTAGTCCAAATCCCTATTTGGACATGTGGTTTTGTTGTGTCTATCCATGCAACTATAATTGGACAATTCCAAATAAAACATCTTTATGTCTATAGAATGATTTATCATTGGACAACTCCAAATACATCATTCCTTTGCATAGATTCCATTTAGTTTTATAAGTCTCTTACGTTAGAAAATCGAAATTTTAAAATTTCTAGGTACTTCCACTTCCACTTCATAAATCATAATCTTATTATATCAAGAACATTTTCTTTTGATCTCGTCACTAGTCTTGAGTCTAACCTAAGAACACTTTATTTTGGTTTCCTTACTAGTTCCTAACTAGTTTTACGTTGTGGCTTATATTCTCCAACTCTATCTTTAGAAAAATACAACTATTTTCTTTAAAGATAGCCTTATGAGCCACAAACAATTTTGTACTCATACTCGTGAGAAAGGTAGAAGTAACACAACATGACCTTAAGTTGTAACACCCGCAAATGTACCCTATTTTTATAGTAAAAATATTTTACGGATACTTTTCAGCGAAATTTAGTTTTAGTTTAGAATTAAATTTTCCGTGTCTAATTTGGAATTTCCGAGTTCGTATTTGGATTTTTCGCGAGAATTCATGTAAATCGCGTCTTAAGACGTCTTTGACTTTTTCTTGACTTTTTTCCACTTACTCCACTCATACTCCCCCTTAACCGTAACTCACCTTCATTCATCATCTTCTTCTTCCTCTCTAGTAAACACCAAAACCCTAGCCTCCATACTTGCTCAAACTTAGAATCATCGCTACTCCTTCGTTACTCGCTTAAATTCACTAAGGTTCGTCTTATTCCTTCCCTCTCATCTTCCTCTATCCGTATTGGTAATAAAATTACCGTCTTTCTCGCTTTTCAATTTATCCGTCTTTCTCAAAGGTGAATTATATTCATCTTTTGTCGTCTTTGTTTAGGTGGAGACTTTCTAGACCCCGACAAAGATTACTATCTAGTGGAGGAAGGCTTAGAAATCGTTTAAAGACGCATAAAGGTAACGGTGAAGGGTTACTCGATATCATTTACGTGTTTTACGTGTTTTCCATGTTAGGAATCGTATTTAGAATATGACTAGTAAGCTTAGAAATTGTGTTGATGATGATACTTGTTGTTTGTTGAGAATTGATATGAGAATTGATGATTTATGATAATAGTTGATGATGGTTGAGTTTAGAACAAAATGGAGATGTCTTGACCCAAGTCACGGTCGTGAAACTCATGTCACGAGCGTGAAATGAGTGGCTGACCAAAATACCCTTGCGTAACAGACAGTTTCACGAGCGTGAAATGTAAGTCACGGTCGTGAAACTCATGTCACGAGCGTGACATACAAGTCACGGTCGTGACGACTGCAGTTTCACTACACTGACTCCTTTTCGTAAAATGATCATATCTCCTTCGTTACTTGCTTGTTTTGGGCTTGTGACCTACCGTTGGAACCGTAAGAGGATAAGCTATCACCTCCACTTTGAATTTCTGCATTTGAATGTCTAGAACTCTAGTTATGACCGTTTGAAGTGGACCCTTGTTTTAGTTAGTTTCCAAACTTGTTGTTTTGAGATAAGATCTATGTTTCCTATTTATTATGCTTCTTAAACTTGGTCTAATGCTTATGTATCATGTATTGATTCATGTTTATCATAGTTACATTTATATAATGCCCTATTATCATGCTTGGTGACGGTTTTTCATATATCCCACTTTGAGTCGGTTTTTTATGTTACGGTTTGAGCACTATTTTTTTATGTGCTTTGTATTCTCATTCCCTTGGCTACCTTCCCGTTCGTAAGGCTGGAATGTCGGAACGGAGAGGTATCCTACTGCTTAAATGCATGTGTTAGTGGGCATACGACGACGTTGTTGGGAGTTGAACGCTATGCGTTGATCGACCCGGCCGTCAAATGTTGTGTACTTGCGAGGTGGTGTTATTTGCATTTAGCGTACCGCATGTTATGAGGCTTGAGCTGTTTTTCCGCCTCTTTCGTGAATTGATCTACCGAATTTGGGGTACTCGGCATATATATATTATAAGCCCGAGTCTTGGATGCGAAACGTCATCGCATGTCGAATCGGAAAACGGTTTATTCCGAGAATCTGGCCAGGTTTAGACTAGGACCGGATATTTATATCGTCGTGCTACCAGGAGGAAAATAGTCTACATAGGCAAAATGTAAGCATCGCGTATGAGTTCAGGGAAATGTGATCCCGTGGATGCCTTTAATCATTCTTGCTGGGACACGATGCTAGTGCGTTTCATTTACCGTGAGAGTGGTCGTCTTGAGTCGTCTTTGAATGCGTGATTTCATGACATTATTCATGGTCATTGCATGATTTGACACCGTTATTGTCTTGGTTCGTGAATGGATGATAATGTGTTGGATTTACTATGATCATCGCATGACTTGACTGGTTTGTCTGTAGAGTCTCAATCTTATCAATCTTATACCGCTAACGGTGAGATGTAAGCCCTAGTGAGCGTATTCGGTTGCCTAAGAGTGTCTTCCCCGAGTCTTTGAATAACATGATGGATTCGGATTTGTATTCCATATGCTCTTATCATTATTTACCGAATTGCCTATCTATCCTTATTGTATCTCACATGTATATCTATATATGCATGATTTTACTTTTGTATTTCCTTATATGTACGTTTAATGTGATATGGATGGGAGAACCCGGAGTTACTCCCCACTGATTGTGGCGTTCATGTTTTTCATGAATGAACAGGTTGCTTGATTGGATGGCTTTTTGCTTGTGGTATTTTGGGTTCGGGTGTGAGCTAGCGGGCGTTGTCCCTGGATGAAACACCTCTAGACGATTTTAGCTTGTATGCTAAACACTTTTACTTGTTAATATTTTGGAGAGACTTCATCTCTTGATGTAGTATAATTCGTACTTTAGTTTGTAATATTTGACACTCCTCGTATTCTTTCCTTGCATGTATAAAAGTTTTTAAAACTTCTTATTTCCGCTATATAATTCACATGCTTGTTTGTTTTATATTTCCGCATTCGCGAGGGTTGTCACAATCATCATCATCATCATCAAATGAGATACAGTACATTATTATATTATGTGTGAGACGAGTCTATTATATACCACAACGTTTAATTAAAAATACACAATCAAATGTCAAAATAAGACCAATATATACATAGTATTTTCTCTCATTCATATCAAAGTTAATTACACAAAAACTAGTGTTATAGAGAGGCTTTGGTGTGGTTAAAACGGCTAATAAATCGGGAGATTCTTTAATCAAAAAAATTGAAAGATTCTTAAGAAAGGTCCCTTGGTTTATGGTTCAGGATTTCAGGTGGCCCATAACAGCACGAGTGCGTTGTGCATGGGGCATCAACCAATTGATCTTTTCATAGATTAAATTAAATATACAATAATATAAATAAAACTATTAAAGACTGAGTATAAATTGACATTCGAGCTCATATCATTGACTTTGTTGGTACTATACAATTATACATTCTAGCTAATACATTATTAAAGTAATTGGAGATGCTTGGGAATCCCTCATTTTATGAACCAAATCTTCCTAATTCCATATTTTAATCAAGAATCAAATGTACCTTTAATTTTTCCTTTAGTATTGTATTCCATTAGTTAAAGTTAGATAAACTACTCATGTTCTCTAGGGTGTAAAATGCTCTTTGTAGTCTATTGCTACAAGTTTTGGTTTTCTTTATTTAGTGGTGGGTTAGAACATTTGTTGCATTTATGTGAGGTTAGAGAGGTAATTATAATGATTTTCTTGAAATAAAAATCTACATGTTATTAGTCAAAATTTGAAGTTTGATTGAGTAGACAATGAAGGGAATCATCTTAAACGAAAAAAAACATTATCAAAATCTCAATTTAGTGAGGACGAACTAGTACACGATATCAATAACCTTGAAGAAAAATCAAGGGAATTGATTAAGATTTTTAGATTTTTCATAGTCGAGGAGAGACAATTTCTGCCAACCTCCTTAATCATTGTCTATGTAAATGACGAAGAGTTAAACAAACGAGCCAATCGGACCTCATGTAAATCGTCCATCTATACAGCTAAGGGTCTCGCAAAGGTGCTGGAGGATGGAATTTTCGAAGTTGTTATTTAAATTTTGATTTTTTCCAAATTATGTTATATCTGTATTCGTTCACCCCACCCGAAAATTTCACACCTATATACAAATCCCCGGTGTTATTAAAACGATCATGAAACCCAAATTGATAACAACAAACAAAAATCATAAGATTAGAAGTGTAAGTTGGTAGTTGAAATAGTAAGCAGAAACAAAGAGGGATTTTGGAATCAACAAATAGAGAGTCAAAGTCATATAAAAGCAATTCAACGGGACACCTACTTTATTATTGTTACGGATTTTGTTTTGGAGTCGCAAAAAATTAATGCAGGGAGCAATGAGTCAAATAAATTACTCTAAGATAAGATGCCCGATCACGGGCTCAACGGCCACGCACACCTTTTGTGACCCGTTAAACTATTGTGGTCCATTCGGGTTTGTTAAGAGTTATAATCCATATTGTTTGCGTGTTGTATGGGTGGGCTCCAAACTAATAGTGTTGGACTGTTGGTTAACTGGTTTAGACTTTAGAATCCTCGCTCCATCTCCGCCAATTAGACCTGTCATATTTTGACCCGGTTTAAAATCTGACCTGGCCCAACCCATTTTTCTAAGGTTAAGGCTCGGAAATTTCGAGACGACGACCCGTTTAACCTAGGGGTGATAATGAGACGAGACAGCTCGCACGCAACTCGAGATCGGCTCGGTCAAAGCTCGGCTCGTGTGAGCTCGGCTCGAGAGCTTAACGAGTCAAGCCGAGCAAACACCGGCTCGGCTCGAAAAGCTCGCGAGCAGCTCGAATTTGTGTGATTAGAAAAGATTTTCCTAATACTTTATAAAAATATTTTATCATTATTATATATTTGTATCACATATATCAAATTTCTAACTTATTTGCCAAAATATTTTAAATATATCTTTCGAGTCTTGTTATTGAAAATATTGGAAGAAAAAAATTAAAAATCAACAATTATATATAGGCTCGATTTGAGCTCGAGTTTGGCTCGAGCTCGCGTTAAAGCTCGCAAGCTTTTTTACGAGCACATTTTTTTCAAGCTAGGGTAAGCTCGAGATCGGCTCGAGCTCGAGTTTTGGTTCTTGAGCACAAGCCGAGCAAGTGCAAGCTCGGGCTCGGCTCGGCTCGTTAGCACCCTACTTTAACCCGAACCCGAAATGATCCGTTATTTTAGGGTCGAAATCCGACCCGAGTGGGGTCAAAGTTAAATCCAAACCTATATTACAATATTGATATTTATATGTATATTTTTTTTAAAAATGGTTAACAAATTATTATTTTTAGTACTTAAAATTACAAACATAATTAAAAAGTTAATTTTATATAACGTTTATAATACTTAATAATAAAATAATTATTAAAAAACTTTAATGTGATAATTATGCCAATATAATTAATTTTTAAAAAAAAGTTGATTATGATATTAATTTTAAATATGTTTTAGATTAAATATTTTTTTAATAAAAAAATCGAAAAAAAAAGTCATTTGAGATTATTTCCTGACCCGTATTCTGACACTAACCCGACCTATGACCCGACCCGTATCTCACCTGATCCGTATTCTGACCCATCCCGTATGACCCGACCCGGGACCCGACCCATTTGACAGGTCTACCGCCAGTAGTTATTTATTTCCTTTTGGGCGTGTATTACTGTGTAGTTATTTATTTCTATTTATAATAATATTTTTGTGGGTCATCTTCCATATGGGCGTGGGGTTATGTGTTGCGTGATCCGAATTCGCGCATCATTCTTTTATTAATCTTTGTGCCAAAAGTAATACGATGTAGACTCACAAGTGTTCCTTAGAAGAGGAGTACTTTGTTAAGAAAAACTAGATTCTTTGTAACAAGTGACGGACATGGGGTGAGCAAATCAGCGCACATGCTCATCCTTGGTTTGTGGATATATTCTTATTTTATAAATTAAAAAAAAAACAAGGAGATATAAGATATATACTATTAGCGCTTCATATGAAGTAGCTAAATAGTAGTGGTGTGGTGGATAAAATCACTACTTTTCAGAGTAAGAGCGATTGAGCGAGATTTCAAAACGCAGTAGCCTCTTTTTATTGTAATTTTTTTTGTTCTAAAGTCTCTTCTGCTTTCCCATTTCTTTGTTTTTTCGTTCACTTGCTGCTTGTTATGAAATATTATTATATGGATGTGCATATCTTATAGGATACTAGAATATATTATCTTATGAAAACTATACCCCTATTGTATGTGTATATATACCCCTTATAATGTAATAATAACACAGATCTCACTCCCTTACTTTCTCTCTACCTTCTCTCTATAATTATCTCTCCATTTGTTTCACAACACGTTATCAGCACGAAAGCTACCTATTGAGCAAATATCTCACATAAACATGTCTGATATAAACATGATATTTAGTTTATAGTTTTTTTATTCAATTAAAAATAAATCTTTATGGAATTAAAAAGAATATGGGTGTACCGGTTATGAATTGTGTACATATTCTATAGTATTCCAACACCAGGTACGTATTCAATTATCCAATTTGTCTAATTAAGTTTACCATTCAAGCATGTTTCTGCTTATCTGAATAACATGTTTACCTGCTATTTTGACATGTTTATCTTAGTTCATGGCGTTGTATTATGATTTCAAAGAGCTGAGTAAGAATCGGTTTAATATTATAAACTGAACTATGCAATTTACTCGTAATTATTACTCCGTAGTAATTGCGTGTTGCTTCTATTGTTTGAATGCTTGTGGCATGTCTTGTCACATACTCCCTTGTGTCTATATGGGTAAGTTAAGCAATGTTCGATTTTGGTATAACCTTTTGCAACATATAATTGTTTATAACTAACAAACCACAGTTTCCTATTTAGCATATATTCGTGTTTGTCATGACTTTATATCTTTAATTTGGTGCATATATATTACGAGCATTGATTTTCTGTATGAATTAATCATGATTCTCTTTATCAATAATTATATTGCCAATAATATTCTATACACAGACATAAGTTTGGATATTTGAAAAATATGAAACATGTGCATAGTTTTTACGAAATACTTTTAAAAGTTATTAGTTGATTTGATTATGTTCTTTTATTTATTGATATCCATGGTCTATATATGAAATTTATCAGTTATGTAAATTACTTAACCTGAAATTTTATAATATGGTAATCAAGTTTAGAAAAGGGACATATCATATAATTTTGGACCTGAAGTTCCAAAATATTTATTATAAAAAGATGAGAGATATGTCCACATAATGACTTTGACCTGAAGTTCAAAGCTTTAAAGGTGTATTATAATTTAACATTGTCTCATCACTACAATATATTCATATTGTTTAAGTGTAAGTGGTCAGAAGTCCACATGTAAATGTTAATGGCCAGAAGTTCACAGCTGCGATTTATGAACCGCGTTCGAGTTTCAAATGGGTAGTGCGGTCTTTATTAAAGGGAGGATTATTTAAACTGATTTTTGTTCACCCGAAGTTGAACAATATAATGAGATTTGAAATTTGGTTCATTCTTTGAAGTGAATGTAACATCTCATAAAAACTCTACCTGGCGCAGAGATCGAGAATATGACATTATGTAAAGCCAAATACTACGGCCTTAATTGAGCCTAGCTAATAATGTGGCCTTTGGTGAGCCAAGCAATGCGGCCTTGAGCCTAATGATATGGCCATATTTGAGCCTAATATATTTACTAAAAGTAAATATCTCATGGAAAGTCATGTGTAACACATATATGTTAAAGTTTGATATGAGAAAAGGGAAAATGATATACGAATTGAAATTTTAATATTCGTACTATGGCCTGAAGATCATAGTATTTAAAGATAGTAAAACTATGACCAGAAGTTCATAGTGTTTACATATACTAAATTATGACCTGAAGTTCATAATGTTTACAGATATCGAAACTGTGACCTGAAGTTCATAGTGTTTATAAATTCTCACATTTCGTATAGTGAGTATTATTTCAGCATCATAACTAAGAATGAACTCGGGGTTATACATGAATATTTGCAACATATGCGATACTTTTGAAATTTGATAATAATATCAAATTGATTCAGAATCATTCCCTGAAGCGAATGAAATGTCATGTTTTGAGTATGAAATATATTTATCATTCATACAAATAATGTAGTCATGTAGACACATTATTGTATAAGTGCTTAAAACACTATGTGTAGTATCTCGTATACAAATGACATGTGATCAATTATTTAATATTATGAAAAGAATGATCACTATGATTCGTTGATTTCACCACCTCCCCTGACGGGACTGATACATTATTAATTGAGTTTAACTGAGATTATTTAAGAATCGGTTAAGTTTTGTATTCTTAAAAGAAATTTTGATGTATGATTTGTGTTCATACTACAAGAAAGAGCAATGTATAATATTCCCTAAAGGAATATTGCGATATTATTTTTAGTCTTGCCAATATAAATAAGACATTAGTTTGTGTCTTATGTCACATCTATTATATCGGGCCAGATACAGAGGAATTATTTTGAATTCATATGCGAAATTTAGCTAATTGGAAGTTTAGCACTGTAATTATAGTCAACTATAAATTTTGCACGTGATATGACATTGCTAACCAGAAGTTTAGCATGTTGAATTGTCAACTAGAAAGTGGCGTGTGATAAATTATACTATCTAGACACGACCAAGTGCTTATGCAAGTTGCCATGATTTTTGGGCAAACTAAGAAAGTTGACATTAAATTGTTAAGATGTGACGATTGAGGCCATCCGGGTTCTTATTATACCCGTTTTGATAAACCTGAAGTTTATCCTAGAGAAAAGAAAGTGCTGAAACTCCCTCGTGTAAAAAATTCATTAAAGACAAGACACTACAGTGAGATTGAGTATATTTGATATTGGAGATATAAACATTACTCAGAAGTTCAATAAAGAACTTAAATGTTCGTGTATGGATTGACACATTATTGAATGGCTTGTAGCCACATAATTATTTTTCTGAGTATGTAGTTCTTGTGATCAGCAATCACATTTTGATTATTATATAAAATCGTTGATCTTCCAAATTGGGCATTGTGATTTGATACATTATAAATCCAACTGCATTACACGTTACTCCCCGAAATATTTTGTTATTATACAAAAATGTCCATATAAATTCTCATCGGTGATATGAGAAATTGAGATCTAAGGTGGATATAATAATTTATTGCCCATTAAATCTATCTGTTATTGATAGTTTTTACCACCTTAGGAGAAGAATGATAAGGAAAAGCTGGTAAAAACAGACAAGAAAGTTATCCCCAACCGAACCTGAAGTTCAGCGGTTTGTTTTCAATATGAAATACATCAAATAGAGGTTCATAAAATTAAAAATGATGACATTCATTTAGTTATGAAGATATATTACGATACCAGTTTGATCACCTTGTCTAAATGTGACATTACGTTGGGATCTATGATTTAATTATAGACAGATTAGCCCTATTTGTGGTATAGCGTGCTATAAATTAGTCATAGATATTATATGTAATGAAAATAAAAATTCTTGTCAAATTGAACAATAACCACACATGAAATGTGGTGTGGAAGTCATATCGGTTCACATATTTCAAATAATAAGAAAACGACAAGTATGAGCAGTTGGTACTCTTATAGAGTAAAGAAATCTGTATGTCCCTAAAGTGACATAAATATCTGAATGATAATAGATGGCCGATGTAGAGAAGAAATAATGGTACCCTATGTATTCAGATATCACTTATCAGTACTGAAAAATATCAAGAGATGTTGAAATTATATCGATATGGTTATGGAACCGATATGCATTTGCGCGCGGAGTTTAATGGACTAGAAAGTGCGGATATTATATGTAAGTCCTAATTTTGATTGTCGACATATAATCTTTGATTATAAATGAGCTCATGGACCTGAAGTCCATATATTGACCTGAAGTCAATTGAAATTATGAATATTGGAAAAGATACTATATAGTTTGTATTTTGAGTCATCATCATGTGCATGTAGATAATAAATCATCATTGCATCTTAGTTTAGTGTATATATTCTTTTTATTTCAATGTTATTAAAATATGTTATTTAGGAATTTGTTTCATATCGTATGTATTCATGCACATGTTTCATAATATTGTTTATGGATAAATGTTTAAAGGAGAAATATATTTTACTCCTACGAGGATAACTCCCTGAAGGAGCCTCTTATGAATGATTATCAATTGAGTTTTGAACTCATGATAAAATATATGAACCTCTACAATACGATTGAAAGATATCGTGATTTGTTCCAAAATGGAACATCAAAACTCCTTTAAAGTTTATTTGTTGTCTCAACCTGCAGTTTGAGCATATGAGAACTCATATTTGTATGACACGTGAATAAGTTTATGGTCCATAAGTACCATAACGATTGAAAAATAATGTAGTCAAAGTTTACAATGAGGATGTCAATCCAATGGTTTAGCAAAGAAAATCACTTAATGTATTAAGTGGATTATTATTATCCAACAATTTGGTTGCTTCTCCAGTAGAGATCCAATATATGGATGATTGCTACACTCTTTTTCCCTTCGACTAGGTTTTTTGTCCCAACGGGTTTTCCATATCAAGGTTTTTAACGAGGTAGCACTACAAGCGCATTATTGATACGCTATAGTAATGATTGTTGAGATGACAATGGTTTTAGACATAATATTATGTCATGTTTGGAGAAGAATTGAAATTAGTTTCTCTCATTATTTAGTGTATTACCTGAAATGAAGATCAAGAGTCATCATGAATGACTAAATTCGAATTGTGAGCTCTAAAGACATATGAAGATTGATTTTGTTAAGGAATTTTACTAACTGAAGACATCAAGTTTATCAACTACAATGGATTCTATTCAACGATCGAGAAGTTACGTCAAAGCATGATTCATTTGAAGTTGTATACAGTCATGTTTTCATCAGGGGGAGTAGCACGCGCTGTACTCTTTTTCCTTATCTATGGTTTTGTGCCACTGGATTTTCCATGGAAAGGTTTTAACGAGGCAGCTTGTTATGCGTATTTGGAGATTATTGTACTCTTTCCTTTCTAGTGTTTTTGCCATAGGGTTTTTCGTTTTTAACGAGGCATGTTCTTCAGTAATGGACATCCAAGAGAGAGTGTTATGAAATATTATTATATGGATGTCCATATCTTATAGGATACTAGAATATATAATCTTATGGAAACTCTACCCCTATTGTATGTGTATATATACCCCTTATAATGGAATAATAATATAGATCTACATCCCTTACTTTCTCTCTACCTTCTCTCTATAGTTAGCTCTCCCTTTGTTTCACAACACTGCTATTATTCTCTTCTAAGTTCTAAAGTCTTCTCCCTTTCCTTTCCTTTTATTTTTTCTTTTCCTTCACTTCTTGTCGATATTCATTGTCAAAAATTCTTATGTAAGACGACTTTACGCTAAATTAGTGTAAACCACCTTAGAGTAATAGTCGCCAAAATCAGTCGCCAAAATGCTTTCCTTTTAGTTTTTCGTCAAAAATGCTTTCAGTCGCCAAATTGGCGACCACCAAATCAGTCGCCAAAATCAGTCGCCAAAACTGTCTTATAGGCTGATTCGGTCACGCTCCCCCTTCCCTCTTACTTTACCAATTCTGAAAAAAAAACCCCAATTAACCCGAAAATCGCCTTGCTCCGACACCACCACCACTCTACTCCGTCAACCACCACACTCCGACCACTACTCCAACGGCGGGATCTCTCTCCTCTCCAACTACCACTCCTCATTTTCTTTTAGTTTTTGAAGGTATGTTTATAGTTTTAATTTCAATTTCTTAAATTAATGTTAAGTTTATCCGTTTAATTTATGATTTTCATTATTTTTTTATGATTTGATAGATATATTTAAAGATTTGTGATGTTTATTAGGTTTTTAGATGTTATTTAGTTAGTGTTTGGTGAAATTTGAATTAGTGTTAGTGATTTTAATTTTTATTATTGTTGTTAGTATTGGGATTTGATTAGTGGTAGTGTTGTTAGTATTAATTTATTTAGTATTGTTAGTATTGGGGTTTTGATAATTTTCATGATTTGTGTTAGTGTTGTTAGAAAAGGGGTTTTGATTAGTGTTGTTAGTACTGTTGTTTGATTAGTGTTAGTAAGTTAATAATATTAGTGTTGGTTAATGTTTAGATTAAAATGAAGAGATTCGAGCGTACATGGATGTCCGAAGAAAGACTTGATAAGAAAAGGCGTCCTACCGCTAGATTTATAAAGGGGGTTGCCGAGTTTATTGAATTTGCTAAACAACAAGATGAGTATGATTTAGTAGTAAACAAACTTAGGTGTCCTTGTATTAAATGCGAAAACATGAAATATCTACATGACATTGAGGTTCAAGAACATCTTTACAATCGGGTTTTGTCCAAACTACTACAATTGAATTTCTCATGGAGAATCTTATTTTTCACTTCCCGAACAATCTCAAATCCCACAAAATGAGAACCCATATAGAGATATGATAGTTGATGCCTTTGAGTCTAATATTTTCAATAATGATCATATACCAATGAATGAAGAAGAACCACACCCACAAGCAAAAACCTTTTTTGACATGTTAAAGGTGAGTGAAAAACCATTATATGAAGGGAGCAAAATGTCATTGTTAGAAGCCGCCTCTAGGATAGTAACTTTGAAATGTGAGTAAAATTTGCCATTTAATTGTGTTGATGGCATTGCTTCTTTGATTGAGGATGTTATCCCCGATAATAATGTCATGACCCGATCATTATACAATATAATACCAAAAAAGTAGTGAAAGGTCTACAACTTCCGCATTACAAGATTGATGCATGTCCCGATGGATGTATACTCTTTTGGAAGGATGATGCCTTGCTTGACAAGTGTAGTAAATGTCAAAAGGCTAGATATAAGACAACTGAGGGAAGTATTGTCTTGAAGGGTAAAAAAGGAAAGAATGAAAAAAAAAAAAAAAAAAGAGGTGAAAAGAGTAAGAAACCAATACCCGAAAACCCCGTAGCTTACTTTCCTCTAACTCCTAGACTTCAAAGAATGTTTGCTACCAAAAACATTGCCGAGCAAATGAGATGGCACAAGGAAAATCCTCGTACTCCGGAAAAGATGTGTCATCCGAGTGATGGAGAGGAATGGAAGCGGTTTGATATGCTTTATCCCGACTTTGTCGAGGAACCCCGTAATGTACGACTTGGCCTGTATACGGATGGTTTTGCTCCATTCGGTCATTATGGTAAAAAGTACTCTTCTTGGCCCGTATTGGTCACTTCATACAACTTACCGCCTTGGTTATGTATGAAAAAACAATTCATCTTCTTGTCACTAATTATTCATGGTCCTGATAATCCAAAAACCGCCTTAGATGTTTATTTGCAACCTTTGGTGGAAGAATTGAAACAATTGTGGGAAGTAGGTGTGCAAATATATGATGTGTCACTAAAGCAAAATTTTCAACTAAGAGCTTCACTGTTGTGGACCATTAATGATTTTCCCGCCTACGGTATGCTATCTGGATGGTCTACCGCGGGAAAAAAGGCATGTCCTTGTTGCATGTACCAAAGCAAAGCATTTTCGCTCCCTTGTTCCAGAAAAGTGAGTTTGTTTGATTGTCATAGACAATTCTTACCGGAGGGGCATGCCTTTAGGAGCAACAAAAAAGCTTTCAGAAAAGGTAAAGTGGAGCGGAATCATGCTTTACATCGACTTCCGGGGGATATGGTTTGTGATTTGTCACGTACTGTTGATTGTACTAAAGCAGAGACGGATGAGCTGAAAAAGAAGAAAATTGTTTGGTTTAAAAAAAGCAGTTTTTGGGATCTTCCTTATTGGAAGACGATGTTAATTAGGCACAATTTGGATGTAATGCATATAGGAACTTCTTTGAGCAACTGATTCACACGATTATGGATATAAAGAGAAAGGCTTGTGATACTATTAAATCACGAGAAGATTTGAAGACAATTTGTCATCGTCCCAAACTTCACATTCGTAGCGATGAGTCTAAGCCAAAATCTATTTTTACACTTGACAAAGCTCAAAGGAAGGTATTATGTGAGTGGTTAAGAAAGTTAAAATTTCCTGACGGATATGCATCCGATTTTAGTCGATGTGTTGATAAGAAGGAGCTAAAGTTGCAAGGCTTGAAAAGTCATGATTGTCATATCTTCATGGAACGATTATTACCTGTATCTTTGAGACATATCCTCCCCCCTCCCGTGTGGAATACAATTGTTGAGATATGTCAATTTTTTCGAGATTTATGTTCGTCTTCAATATGTGTTGATGACATGATTTGTCTTGAGGAGTAAATACCAGAGATATTGTGTAAGTTCGAGATGATCTTTCCTCCATCATTTTTTAATTTCATGGATCATGTACCGATACATTTGCCTTACGAAGCCAAAGTTGGAGGCCCCGTCCAATATAGGTGGATGTATCCATTTGAAAGGTAAGAGCTAACTAGTAATTAAATTATAATAATTATCGTACTATATAATTAATTTAATATTTATATACTAGTCTTAACAACTATTAATCCCATCAATTATTGAATAGGTTTCTTAATCACGTGAAGAAGAAAATTGGTAACAAAGCTCGGGTTGAAGGTTCTATATGCAATGCGTATTTAACGGAAGAGATTGCAAATTTTTTCTCTCTTTACTTTGAAAAACATATAGAAACCAAAGCAAAATACTTGAGTGTTGATAAAGCGGATGAACTTGAGACAAGTTTACCCGAGTTTTTCCAAATGCATGATGATGAGGGTTGTTTATCAATTGGGGGAACAAGATATTTGGATGACAAAGAATATGATCGTACTCACCTTTACGTTCTTTCTAATTGTGAGATTTTGGAATCATATGAAACGGAGTTTGTGAATAATTTCATTAAAGCACATCCTAATGTGAGTAGAGATGATTTCGGAGTAACCACGAGGATCAATTTGCAGCATGGTTTCGGAACCATGTAATTGAGTTAAATACCCAAGATGATTTGATAAGGACTTTGGCCTTTGGTCCTTCACGAATGGTTAAAACGTGGAATCTTTACTCGGTCAACGGATTTAATTTCCATACATTCAACTACGGTAAAGATAAGGCGAGGTGCAATTATAGTGTTACTATTTCTTCTCTTGATGAAAATGAATACTATGGTATAATTGAGGATATCTTTGAGTTGAGCTATAATGGGCGTGAGCGTTCTTATAAAACTGTCTTATTTAAGTGTGAATGGAAGGATAACTCTCTGGCCGGTATGAAAGTTCATGAACATTATAAACTCGTCGAAGTGAATCATACCCGGACATACTCAAACTATGATCCATTTATACTCGCACATCAAGTCAATCAAGTATATTTTGCTTCTTATCCAAGCACGAAGAATGATAGAAATCAAAAGCAATGGTGTGCAATCTTTAAGACAAAAACATGCTCACAAGTAGATACAACTTTTTTTCAAGAAGAAATAGTATATAGCGGGTTTATGTTGTCTCCACCTGATGAAATCATTTATGAGAATGGAAATGAAGAGGGTGAGGATTTGGAAAACGAGGATGGTGATGGTCAAGTTGTAGGTGATAGTGATGATGAGAATGAATCAGATGGTGATGATGATGATGACGACTTTGATGATGATGATTAATTGGGTAAAGATATACTCCCTCCTATTCACAATAAGGTTCCCCATTCAAATATGGAACAAAAATCAAGGGTGATTAATTAAATAAGGTAAAGTATTGTGGTGTGGTGAGGTGATTGGAGAGAAGGAATGTATTGTGGGGTATTATTGTGAAGTGATAATTAAAATAAGAATTGTTGTGGGGTAAAATGATTAAAATAAGATAAATTATTGGTATTGTGGGTATTGTTGTGGGGTGAGTTGATTAAAATAAGTATAAAAATTTACTAAATAAGGAAAGAGGGAAGGTTATTTTGAATAGGAGGGAGTATATTTTAAGTTGAAAGGCTTTCATTATTTTTATGTTTTTATTTTATGTTTTTTTTAATGTTATTAACAGTTTCTAACAATTATATTTGTGTAATTGTAGATGGCGGGAGGTCGAGGTAGACAACGTGGCGGCGGTTCAAATAGACGCCATAGTACTTCTTCAGTCGACGAGGAGGATATGGAGGTTATTGATCAGGGTCCGGTGGTTGAGGAATCGACCAATGACGATGAGTCCTCTTATCAGGCATCGGAGATCCAGTTCACCTCGGACGAGAAGATGATACTTGATCCCGCGGGTTTTTGGTAAGACAACGACCAATGTATTTAATTTATTATTATATAATTATTTTACATTAGTTAACATAAATGCATACTTGTCCTTAATAATATATTTATTATTTTACAGGTTTTCGGCTCAAAAAGTTGTACGAGGTTGTACTCGGGTTGCTTCTACTTGTTGGACAAAGGCTACACCCACACAAAAAGAGGAATGGTTCAATAACTTTAGGGTATATTTTTGTTTATATTTTGTTATATTATTATAATTTTCAGTTAATAATTTATTTTACTAATAATTACCGTTTTGACTAGCCGGCGGGATTAGAGTATATTGTACGTGAAAGGTACAATGAGACATGCACAAGACGGTTAAAGGACAACATGTATAAGGTTGTCAAGAGGAAAAAGGAGCCGGAGCATATGAGAGATATTTAATTTTTTTGTTATTAGTATATAGTTATAATTTAATACAATTTTATCATATTTTATAATACTAATTTAAATTGTAGGTGGTGCATATGAAGAAATGCTGAAATATCGTGAAACCCAGGAGTTTATGGCTAAGTCGGCCAAAGCATCAATAAATAAAAGAGGAGGAAAGAAAGATGGAGCGGTTGAGCCTTCACATCACGGAGAATCTAGATCTTTCTTGGACCTAGTTTTGGGTGTAAGTTTACATTTTAATCCACTTTTTCGTCCATTTGAAAATTATAACTTAAATTCTTTTTATTATTAAAATCTTCTTATACATGTCTTTCTTATTTTAGAAGTGTAAGAAGAAAAAATGTAACACGCCGATGGCTCCGGAGCTCTTTCTTGACACCCATTCCCAACTCCAAGAGGAAAGAAGATACTGGATTAAGCCGAAAGACAAGGAATTATATGTAACTTTCAAACCATTTTTGGATTTTTACAATAAGTTCATTTTTTTGAATGTTTATCTTATTTTGTAGCTATTTTTAATCATAATGTTTATATTTTGTAGGATGCATTTTTGGCCGAGAAAGCAAGGCAACCCAAGAATCCCGATAATGAGATTTGGTTTGACTTGGTTGAGGGTTTCAAAAAGGGGTCTGTGTACGGAATTGGCTCGGCTAAGGATGTATTCTACCAAGCTCCAAGGGCAAGGATGCCTTCTACCTCAAGACAAACTTACGAGCCGGGAGTCGTAGGTAAACTCCAAGCCCAACTAGATGAAGAAAGAAGAAGAAACGCCGAAAGGGATGAGGAAGTTCGGCTAATGAAAGAAAAGTTTAAAGCCATGGAAACCTTGTTCAACAACTGCAACCAAGGTCCGAATCCCTTTCGGCGAGATCATGATGATGCCAATGGAGGTGGCGGTATGCAAGCCGAAGCCGATATGGGTTTCCTTGACTTTTGATTTTAGTTTAGAAACTTGTTATTTGTGATGTTTAAACTTGGATTTCTTAACCTTTTTCAATATTTGTAAACTTGATTTGATTTTCATGTTATATATGAGGGTATTGGTTTCTCATCGTGTTGTTGTAAATGTGTGAAATTGTGGTTGTTTTCTATTGTACGTGCATGTATGGTATGGTAATGAAATGGCAGGATGAAAACAGAAATTTTTTTGCAATAAAACAGGGGTTTTGGCGACTGAAATGTTCTTTTAGCAACTGGTTTCAGTCGCCAAACCCCCTGTATTTTTACAAATAAATTTTGATATTGCGACTGATTGGCAACTGATTTCAGTCGCCAATTTAGCGACTGATTGCCAGAGTGGTCGCCAAATTGGCGACTGATTGCCAGAGTGGTCGCCAAATTGGCAATTTGGCGACCTTTTCTTCAGTTGCCATATTAGGCGACCGAAATCAGTCGCCCAAATTTTATTTGGCGACTAAGGCCTGCGACTGGGCCTTGGCGACTGATTTCAGTCGCCAAAGTCATTTTGGCGACTGAAATCAGTCGCCAACATCGGTCGCCCGAACGCTGTTTTCTTGTAGTGGTCGTCTCCTTCTCCATCTCCGACTCCGTCGTCACCTTTTACTGTCACCTTTACCACCGCCTTTACATTCTGACAATCTTATAGACTACTCACGATTCATCAATTTAATGTTCATCTCAGTCATATTAAACTACCCTTTTTCTCTCTTCATGATGAAGATGGTGGTTATAAGAAAATTAATGAGATTGACTAAAGGTAAAAAAACAAGTCAATCTAACTCTTATACTGTATATACTCCGTATTTCTGTGTACTTGCCACTCGGTCGAGTAAAGCTTACTCGACCTAGTGGGTTGGGTACTTGGCCGAGTACAGTCTCGACCAAGTAGGTTGGTTTGTCGTCTGAATCAGTGTTCTTTTCTTGGGTACTCGGCCGAGTGAGTTAGGCACTCGACCGAGTAAGTCGTACTCAACCGAGTACATGTTGTACTCGACCGAGTACGACATGTTTCGAGGATTAGTCGGATTAAGAATTTATTAGAGAAATTAGGATCGTTAATCTCAGGTTACGTTTCTCAAAGCAAACTCTACTTTCCTCTCAAAAACTCTCTCTAATTCTTCGAGAACATCATTAATCATCTCGTGCCGGATCTGATCTATCACCACTTTGTTGATTGCATTTGTAAGTATCTATACTTTGTGTTTTGTATGTATTGTTATAACCCTAATTGATTTGGGGGAAAGAGGAACAAGGTTTAGTATTGATCATGTTAATTGCATGTTTAGGGGAAGGAATTCATAAAAGAAGATTATTGATAGAATGATTATGATTTGCTGCAGATTTACGAAAAGGTAGGGTTTCCATACTCAGTATTTGTTATGCTAATTGATGTGATGAGATTGTATGTTTATGTCACTGTGGTTACTGGTTGGTGATTCCGTTGGGATACGGATCACACCCCAAGTTCGCCCCTGTGGTTATCCCGCCACGTAGGGAATGTGCTTATTTATGTTCCAGGTTCTCTCGCTGCGGTGAGAGGGGCTTTCGACGCCTGTGGCTGTGGTCCATGGTCAATTGGTGGTTTTTGTAGAGCAGGGATGGTAACCTGAGTCTACTGAGGTGTCCGCTGTGGTGGCCCTCCAGTTTCTCTTTCTCTTGTGCTTGTCTTTTTTATTGGTCGGTATATGCGATTACTGACCACGTTATTGTTTTACAAAACTGCTGTGATCCATTGGGGAATGGTGAGTAGGTGATCAACAGGTAATTCATTGAGCTGCGCTGGGATGTCGAAGGGATCACCACTACTGAGTCATAGCTTCCATGGAGTCTACTAGAGTCGTGCATTAGACATTACTTCACTTTATCTTATGATTGTCATTTTAGATTATTGGTCTAGACGGTATGCCGTCTAGTTGGAGACAATGTATTTTAGTTAAATTATTTATTAAATAAAGTAGTGTTTCTTTATTGCTTGTTTTGATATGTACTACCTCGGGCAAACGAGATGGTAGCATTCTCATGTGCTAGAGAGGTCTTGTAAGGCTCTTTAGAATATGAGGGTGTTACAAAACAATTCAACTTGATATATGATGGGAGAAAAGAGCAAGTCAATCTAATATATGTGTTGCTATAAGATTCAATGCATAAAATTGAGATTGCTTAGTGAGATTGATTAAAGAGAGAGAAAAGCAAGTTGATACAATCTAACTCTTACGCAACTAAAGAGATAAAAGAACAAATATAGGTTATATCTGTGAAAAAAAGGGTTAAAAGAACAAGTCATTGCCGAAAAGTTGACTTTTTGCTAGAAGTGTATCTTTGGTAGTCTTTTGCAAAAAGAAGAAATGAAGGTGGTTTAAATCCAAAAATAAAATGAAAGGACGTTATTCATAAATGACCCTAAATAAAAGACACTTTATAACAAAAAAACACCCATTTTCAATACACTATAAATACCCCAAACATTTTATTCATTTCATTCACACACTACAAATAAAAAGACTCATAGCGGCGGACGATTTCGTCGCAAATACGCGTAATTCCGCCGCTAAAAGGCATTTGCGACGGACTTTCCGTCACAAACACTACGTCGCATATTTTCGTCGCAAGAGGTACAGTCTGCGACGGAAATTCCGTCGCAAATTTTTGCTACGGAATTTTGCGACGGAATTTACGTAGCAACCCCTATTTTTAAATTGTTTTTTTTTGCATACATTTTATCATTTCGCGCGTGTATTCATCTCGCGCGTTTTTTTTTACCGCATGTTTTTCCGCGTCAATACATAAGTCACATATTCAATGTAAGAGGAGGGAACCTATATAAACATAAGAAATCTGCTGTTTTTTTCCGATGTGGGATGGGTTTGCGTCGCAAATACATTAATCCGTCGCAAATATTTTTTCCCGCGCGAGCCAAAAATTGAGCGCTAAAAAATTTCATCTGCAACGGAATTTCCGTCGCAAATCCTCAAAATCCGTCGCAAAAAACCATCTTGCGACGTAATTCAATCCGCGTAAAATCCGTCGCAAATAATCCGTCGTAAAATCCCTTTTTTTCTTGTAGTGACAATTCAATCCTTTCTCTCTTATCTAATTATCTTACAATCTTTTACATACTTAAAAATTACAATCTCTTTATAATATAAATTCTCATTATAATTACAATTACTAAATATATAAAACATCATATAAAAAAAAGGATTATTTTATATAAATACTTTGAACTATGATGGTCCTTCTCAAAATATTCCAGTCTTTGTTTTAACTACCAATATAATTAACTATTACTCACCCTCCCCTTTAAATAGAATTAGTGTATTGTTAACTTGTTATAGCAGGTTTTTTTTAGCTTGGATCCACAAATATTTTTTATTTATTTTTAACTTGATCTTCCTCCTCTCTACTCATCTTCTTCTTCTCGTAATTTTTGTTTTTCAAATTTTCTCACCTCCATTTCGGCGGGACTTCTCCTTCTTCCTACAAATGTCTTAATGACCAACTGATGTCACACACCCACCACGCGGTACACATGTCTCTTTCATTTCTCAGCTGTAATTAATTTATTATTATCTCCGGCCTCCCACAGTTCACACTACTTGTAACTCGTTACTCGTAAGCTACCAATTTCAGCCTCTTCTGCAAACATAAGGAAGAACACTGGAAAGACTAAAACCATGCGGTTTTAGTTCTGCATTTATCATCTCCCTTAATATTCCCAAAACTTCTGCAAACATCCTATTTTGAGTATCCAACAATTACAGTGTTCCATGAAACACGATCCCGACATCACATGGCACGGTCTCAAATATATAATTATCTGAAAACTACTTCGTTTCACTCTATAATTACCCATTTCATCAAGATCGTTCCTCGGCTGAAAACCAACGTCATCACAACTTATCTTTCGTTGAGGCATTACGTCAAACATATGAGGGGCAATTCGCTTAAGACGTCAAACTTAACAAAAAAACCATGCACACATTCACCAAGATTCATAATTGCATTCCTAATAATATACATATCAAAATCAAGACCAATCTTAACAACAAAATTATGAACACAATCACCAAGATTCAAACTTTTCTAAAAAGCACAACACTTTAAAACAGAAGGGAACACATTATGATCTGGGTATAACCCAGAAGCTCTAAATTGATTAAAACGACGAGATAAAGATTCATAATAAAACCCAGAAGAAGTCTAATTATAAAATTCCAAGCATTGAGTGGCGGTGATGAATCTTGACAAAGGGTGAAAATGTTAGAGTTTCGTATAAGAGATTGAGTTTTGAGTAAATAGGAAGAAGGATGGATGTGAGATTACAAGGTTAAACCTTTGTGTTTGATGATGAGCATGAAATTTATTTTGCCTGGGATAAAAAGAAAGGATGGGTTAAAAGGATTTTAAGAAGGGTGACCTGATAATCAGGTTACCAGTCGTACTATTGTAGTATAAGTGAATGGGTTGAATAGTTGGTTATATTGGTAGTTAAAACAAAGATTGGAATATTTTGAGCCGAAGCATCATACTTTAGAGTATTTTTATTAAATAATCCTAAAAAAAATTATCAATTAGGTACTTAATTGTCTTTTGTTGATTGGGGTATTCGGGGAAACGACGAAGGGTTCAATTGTTCATTTTGATTTTCGATATTCCAATTACCGAAAGCTTTGTTTGCATTTTCTTATTTTCCATGTTTAATTTATTATATTGTTTATTTATTTTTATTTAATATTTCATTTATAATTAGCTTACTCTTACTAATTTCCGATATTCCAATTCAATCATTTTCTTACTAATTGTCTTTTAAAAATTTAAAATGGATTCACCCAACACTTCAAAAAGGTTCCATTATGTTGATATCGATTCCAAATCACCGACACAAAATACCGAACCCCAAATACCGACCACTCAAGTACCTTATAATATGAACAACTGGGCGGAGTTTCCTCCTTCACAATTACAAAACCCGGGTTGGGGGAATCAACAACCTTATGGTATGAGTCAACCGAACCAACCTCCAATGATGCTCGACTAATATTTTTAGTCAATATACACCAAATACAACAATTTAGACTCCAAGGACCGACCCAAGTACCTTTAATGCCTTTCCAATCTCCTTTTATGCACGAGGGGCATAGACCACATTCACAACATGACTCTTCGGGAGGTGATGAGTCATCTACCGACACAATTCGACTTGAACCTAGTCAATCGACTCAATCCCAAAACCCCAATAATACCTACGCCAATGTAGTATAGATGGATGATGAACAAATGGCAAAAAAAGTGGTAAAGGTAAGGCTAGTGGGGCGTGGACACATTTTCTCAAAAATGTCGATAAAAAATTGGCCCAGTGTAGATATTGTAAAACAGTTTTAAGTGACAAAAGTTCAAATGGGACCGGTCAACTAAATTGAAATTCAAAAAAAAAATAATGTGTCGCGCGCCCTGAGGAAGGCCAAAGACCTATTGACTAATTCATGCCGCGACCCGTTGATCATTCTTACAATTATAACTATGAAGAATCTGCTAATGAATTGGCTAGAATGCTTATTCAAACTGAAAAACCGTTTTTACTTGCCGAAGATCTCACTTTTAATAGATATTTATTAAAAAATAAAAAATCAACCCCAACATAAAGAAACCAGTAGGAGGAATGTTAGGAATAATAGTATGATCCAATATTTAGAAGAGAAACATTCTTTTATTGTTTTGTTTGATGATTCAAAATGTAAAGTTTGTATAACTTCTGATGGGTGGGATTCTGGAACTGATGTTTCATATTTATGCATTACTGCTTTGGTTGGATGACGATTGGGTTTTACAAAAGCAGATTCTTGATTTTGCTAAATTAGAATACCCGCATAATGCCGCAAATATATATATGCTGTTATCATAAATTGTATTAATGAATATGGGCTTTCATCTAAAATTATGATTGCAACTTTTGATAATGCATCTGCCATGACTTCACTTGCTAACATGTTTAAAACTACTTTACATGAACTTCTTTTAGATGGTCAATTGTTGCATGTTAGATGTGCATGTCATATATCAAACTTATGTATTAAAGATGGTCTTACTTATCTTAGCCAATATAATGCATCTGTCATATATCTTGTTAGGCATTTGCATACGACAACTTGGAGACGTCAACAATGACGTTTTTTTGTAGGGAAAATGGTATTAAGTACACCAAATTCCCCGAAGAAAATAATACAAGATGAAATTCTACGTATAAGATGTTAAAACGCTTTAACAAAATATAAAGAGCCTCTTATTATTTTTTCGAACCGTTCTTGTCCCGACCAACAATTATATGAAGTAGATTGACAAACAATGAGCTTGTATATAAATTTATTAAAAGTTTTTAAGAATGCAACAACCTCTTTCTCGCATGTATATAAACCTACTTCTCCCTATTTTATTGGCAATATTATTTGAACTGCACAACTTATTAGTTCTTCTCGTGGTAACCCGATCTTTGCATCATTTATTCCACAAATTGTGGAAAAGTGGTTAAAATATTGGACTGATATTCCTTATATCTTTGTTTTTAATGTTATTATAAATCCTAGGTGGAAATTTGTTGGAGCTGTAAATTTAGTTTCTATTTATAAAAAATTAAGGGAAATTCTATCGTGTACCCCCGTGTTTTTGAGTTTTCTATGGTGTACCCCTACAATTTTGAAACTCTACGGTGTACCCTTGAACTTTATACCTTAGTCTATACAATGACCTTATTTATTGTCTTTGCTAAGTTAGTTTCTTAGTTGATCTATTAAACCGTGTTTTTATCGTACCAATTAATCGACAATCTACTCAATTACTTATTAGTTCGCCGAATTTACCATTAACCCACTAAATAGTATACGAATATAACTAAAGATTCATGAATTCCCCATCAGCATTTCATGTATTATAACAAAGACATTTAATAGTAGTTTGTGTTTATTAAAAGTGAATTGTGATGCATCTTATAAATAATGATGATAAGACATCAATGAGTCAAAATAAAGGTCGAACCACGGTTGTTTGATAAGTGATAAAGTTAATGTAGATTGAAGGACGTCATCATGGAGAAATCAACAAGAAGTTTAGGGGTACAACGTAGATTATAAAAAAAAAGAGGGTACAACGTAGAAAACCAAAAATCTCAGGGATACACCGTAGAATATCCCAAAAATTAATGTCTTTACCTTTTAAGGAATATGTGTATACTGAACATATTAAAAGTGCACTTTCTTTACTGTATATAGTCATTACGAGTCAGAATATGGAAACTACAATCGTGTTTCTTCTAGTTCTAGTGCAGGTAATAGTAACGGTACTACTTTTCGAGGAACGACCTTCAATGCTCTTAGAGGTTGTATGACTTAATTACAACCAACTCGGCAACAATCAACACCAACATCAAACTTACCCGAGTATCAAATGTACATAAGCTACGATTATATGAGATGCATTTCCGATGATGAGGTGAACACCCTCAACCTTTTAAGTTGGTGGCGCCATCCAAGTAGGCCTCTTCCCATGATGTCCGCCATGGCAAGGGAAGTCTTAAGCGTTCAAGTTTCCTCCGTGGCATTCGAATCAGCTTTTAGTGGTGGAAAACGACTTTTGGATGAGAAACGAACAAGTCTAAGATCCGACAAGCTCTGAATGTTAGTTTGCTACAAGGATTGGATGAACGTTAAGACTCAAAACCAAACGAAGTCGAGTTTGAATACGAAATTGAATCAGACGACCAAACAAGCACCCAGTTAAATCCACCGTAATTCCACAATTATAACAATAATATTTGGTAATTTTTCTTACTTAGTAGTACTTATCAGTGAAATAATTTTATTAGAAAAATATCAAATTGTAAAATCGTTTCATCATTTATTAATAAAAGTTTGCGGTTTTTTACAATCTTGAAATTTTAATTTTTTAATATTTATTAATACCCAAAGGCGAAAAAAAACAGCACACAAAAACGGGCCGCATACAACATTTAAGATTTCGGGACTGGCACGACACGGCTCGAAGGCACGAAAAATCGTGCATGGGCCAAGCCAGCTTCCCGGCTAGGCACGACAGTTTGGCTCGAAGCACGGCCTGCCACGATCCACTGCTAGGACTAAGCACGATCCACCATGCAAACTAGTCGACTTAATTCGTAAGTCGTAAGTTTAAATCTTGCCAAGGTACTTTTAATCTCAATAACTTTTTTTGCAAGTATTTTAAGGGAAAAGAAAATAAAAATATTATTTTAGAAAAAAGATCCAATTGAAACAATATATTTACTTTGTAACATTACTTGAGAAATAAAATAAAAATTACAACTTTTTAATAATTTTATTTTTCTGGTGCCATCCTTTGAGATTCTATTATATTTGTAAATATACACTTTAAAACAGTTCTATTATGTAAAAAAAAAACTCATATGTTAGCATTATATAATTTTTTTGTTATAAAAAATGGATGGTCTCACAGTGTAAGACCGTCATATTCTATAATTTGTACAAATTATATTATTAAGGTTTGGATCAGCCAACAGATCAAGACCATGAGCTCAAAGTTTCTTATTTATGGGCAGAAAAGCCCTTAATTATTTGGAGTAAGGATGTTAAATGGTTTCAAGAATACCAGACCATGCCACATTGCCACCACCCTTGGTTTTCCATTTGCCCTCACACTTGTCTTTTATTAAAGGCAATCTGATCCGTCTTCTTTGAAAATAGATATACGCGTTTTCAATGACAATTAGTGTTAAATATGTGGATTAAAGCTCGAAAAATTGTTCTGATAAGAGTTAATAGATATTCCCTTCTTTCCGGTCATGAATCTACCTATTTTGATCGATATTAATCATTAGTAATAATAAAATTAATATAATATAATCTAATAATAATCTAATAAGATATATAAAAAATAAATAGCCATATAATAATAGTAATAAATTATAAATATAAAAGATAACATTATTAATAATAATATAATATAGTAATAACTATATTAACAATAGTACTAAAAAAATATGATAAGTACAATATAATAATGTAATAATATAAATAAGAATAATAAATATAATTAATAATAATACAATAATAATGATAATAATAATAAGTTGCGATTGATAAAAAAATAAAATAATAATAAGTTGCGGTTTATTAAAAAATAATAATAATAATAAATATTTTTCTACTAATATTCATAATATTGAATATATTAATAAAATATTAAAATATAATATAACAATGAATATTAATAATACTTATATTTCCATTCATCATAATTATATTATAATAAATAAATATATCAAATATAAATATAATAATATAAATAATAATTATGATAATAAATAATATAGTAATATAATAAATTTAAAATAATATTAATATAATAATAATAATAGTAAATAAATTAATATAATAATAAAAATAAGAATAATCATAATGTTGAAATAAACTAATCTGAACTGAACTGATATGAATTGAACTGAACTTAATGGAGATGAACTTAATTTAACTTAACTGAACTTATAAAAACTGAAATTAAGTTCAAAAGAACATGACTCTAAATCTCATCACAAATTCTTGTTTTTTAACGGGGCAACCAGTTTTATTGCTTCAGGCGGGTCAAACCCCTAACAAAAGAGCAAGTGGGAGGATAATGCATAATCCCCCCACTTAGGCCCTGTTTTTTCCATCTTAATTTCAGCTCGTTTTATTTCAACTCGGCTCTATTTAACACAGTTTAGTTTAGCTTTACCCAGTTCTATTCAACTAATCTTTTCACAAAATTAAGTCTTACTTCAGCTCGGTCCATTCAATTTAGTTTAATTAAACTCGCCTTCATTTAACTCAGTTCAACTCATTTCAGCCGAAAAGAACATGACCTTAGTCTTTTCTGAGAAGACTTGACCTGCTTGAAGCAATAAAATGAAGAAAAAGCCTCCTTTAAGACGGGTTAACCCGTCTTAAGTTTAAGATGGATCAAGCTCCTCTCACAAAAAGCAAGTGAGAAGACAAGTGGAGGACTCCATTTGCCACCACTTGCACTCCACTTGCCGTTTGTGTGGGGAACAACCTCCATTCCATTCTATCCCGTATTTTTGAACCAAACAAGTCTTACATCGAATTCGAACCACAACCCCAAGTCCCCAACGCAACCCAGTACATAGTATACCCGTCGGAATCAAACCAATCTCATCCAAACCTTAAATAAAAACAAGATTAATAAATACACTACTCCGTACTAATCCACTTGATCAGTTGAAATATTGAATCAGCAAAAATGTCGACGCCGGAGCATCAAGCTAAGTTAATCGACGGTAAAGCCATTGCTCAGACAATCCGATCGGAAATAGCCATTGAAGTTCGTCAGCTTTCCGATAATTATGCCAAGGTGACGCTTTCCTTATTTTCAATTTTTCCGACATATTCTTCTTCTTCGTTGATTGTTTTTCCCTTTCTAAATTCTGTCTTCTTACTATATGAAATTATAACACACTAATTGTCTTATTCTCATGTTATTTCATACATCACCTTGTAAATCTCTTCGTATTAGCATTTTGTGATGTTAATTGCGCCTCTGTCATCACATTGTTTGCATCTTCACTTGTTTTTTCAAAACAAAAAGGGGACTCTTGTTGCACTATTTTTAAACTACTTTCCTGTGTCCCGGTCATTTATTACATTTGTTTTTGGCACAAATATTAAGGAAGAGTAGGGGCCCATTTGTGATTATACAAAAGAGGACAATAGTCCATTTGAAGATTAAATTACTCCTCGAAAAACCTACTAACTTAAACAAATGAATGAGATACCTAATATGAAAATGGTAAACAAATGATTGGGACGAAGAGAGTATACATGTTCGTTTGATATTCAATGCGCCTGCCATAAGCCGCACTCTTCCGCATAATGCCTTATGCCTTGTCACCTTGGGACCCCATCGTCTCAGTGCACCTTGCGCCTTCTCAAACTAAGTCAACTAGATAAATAAAGGTGTGGTTACTTATGGTCGGGATCTAGTATGGCAAAACAATTATTTGGTTTATTGTTTATAACGAAGAGCTAGACTGTTAGAGCCGGTTTTTATTAAATACTCCGTATGATCTTAGAGGCTTCAGATTATCAAAAGGTATTTGCTGTCGATGTGCCTTATCTTGGTTTACTGAAATTTTAACTTTATTGTTAAATCAGCCATGTCTCGCATTGTTTTGGACGTGGTATTTTGGCCCTAGAGGATTCTGTATGTTGAATCAATCAGAAACAAACGACTGTTCTCTTTTCCTTGAGAAAACAGACTGTTTTGTTTATTTATCCTGGAGTTATTCGTGGCGGTGTATAACTGATCTAGCCTACTCTTTGAGCCAAGATGAAACTTTGAGATGTTACCCATGTGCCTTACTCTATTTTTTGCCAAGGCCCTACTACACAAATTTGATAGATAATCCATCGTCTTGATGATTGTAGAGTTAAAGCATGATATCATTTATGTGTAATTTGTATAGGTTCCTGGATTGGCAGTAGTCCTCGTCGGTGACAGGAAGGACTCTCAAACTTACGTGAATATGAAAAAGAAGGCGTGCGCAGAGGTGGGAATCAAGTCATTTGAAGTTGAACTTCCTGAGCAAGTTTCTGAATCTGAGTTGATCTCCAAGGTGCATGAGCTGAATGCAAATCCTGAAGTACACGGTTTGTAATTCTTGAAACCAAGTCATGTGATTGTGTTATTATTTCACTATCATCTGCATTAGTTCCATATTTCATCACTACCAGATGCTTTTGTTTGTAGAGATAGTTCTCCTCGGGAAAAATCATAGTGCAAATGGCAACCTATCCAGCAACACTTTCATAAATCATAGTAGTGGCCCCAATGAGCCTTAGTTGCACTTTCATAAAGGCGGGCACTATCCAAAACGCCTTGTTGCACTTTAGGTGCGCCTTTTAGATAAGGCTCACTTAGCGAGGTTCATTAGTACATTTAAATCTTTAAACATGCCTTTTCTTTTCCCATCATTCTTAAATTTTACTCCTTTAGATGTTAGTCAGCTTGTTAACTCCTAACAACGGTAGTATTGCCCAGAACTTTATTTGGGAAACAAAATTAAGTTTAAAAAAATAAGGGGTCTAGCGTATAGAAGCCGCGCGCTTTCACCTTGGCCACAGCTCCTTGGCGCTTTGCGCCTCTTCAATCTAAGTGAGCAAACTTGCTGCAACAACTTAAGGTTATCAGGGTGTGGTTCACCCTTTTCCCCCCTTTATTCTTTTTTTTTTTTGGCCACCCCAAAGTAAAACAGTTCATAGACTATACAACCAATTGTAGTAGTACAACAACTAGCACTATAGTTTATGAGTTGTATAATAAAGTTTTTGAGCTATGCGGTAAAGATTATGAGTTTACCGTAAAGTTTATGAGCACATTCAAATAACTAAACTTTGAGCAAGCTCAGAAAAAATACACATAAGCTCGATTAGATATATATTGGTTGTACAATGCTATTATACAACTGGAGGTATAATCCTATTTGTGAAAGTAAACGGGGGATTTGTGGGGAAAAAGGATTATACATTGGATGTACTACCTCAGACTAGTATGAATTTGAGTTTTTATTCATTTTTTTCGAACTTTTTAAAGTTTATAAATTACATTTTAAATGTTATATGTGATGTATTTTGAGTTTTATTGTAACTTTTTTGAGCGTAATGTTCAAACTAATGAACTCAAAAACTTTATATTAAAATTCATAATTTTTAATACTACACTCAAAAACTTTAATGTAAAGCTCAAAAACTACATTATCTGTGGTAGTACATCCGATGTACAATCCACTTATTGGGATTTGTGAGGTCATTTGCAGATTCGTAATAAGAGTCTTCTAAATATAGGAGGATACTAGTAGCTAGTCTGGCCTTCTTGATTAAATCAGTTCTCTGTCTTAGCATGTACCAGAATGCTTTTGAAAAGTGATTTTGTTGTGATTCTTGTGACTATAATCATGTAAGGCGGCTTTCTTGTTCTTGTGGTTTGGCAGGTATACTAGTTCAGCTTCCCTTACCTAAACATATTAACGAAGAAAATGTATTAAGTGAAATCAGCATTGAAAAGGATGTAGATGGCTTCCATCCTTTGAATATCGGAAAGCTTGCAATGAAAGGGAGACATCCTCTCTTTGAGCCTTGCACGCCAAAGGTTCTTGATTCTGTTTGACCACTGCCTTTATATATATGATTCTGAGCATATTTGCGGAGTAGGTTATGTAAGACTGTAAGAGCCTTCTGCCTTTAACTAGCCAGATTTTTTACGGAGGTCTTTTGTGAACAGGGCTGTATTGAGCTGCTGTCTCGGAGTGGTGTCACTATTAAAGGCAAGAACGCAGTTGTTGTAGGACGAAGTAACATTGTTGGACTGCCAGTTGCACTCCTTCTCTTGAAAGCGGACGCAACGGTTAGTATTGTCCACTCTCGTACAAGTGATCCTGAAAAGATCATTCGTGAAGCTGATATCGTCATCGCCGCAGCAGGACAAGCCATGATGGTATTGCTCCCTGCCTCTTGCTTTTTTGGGGTCCGTAGCTGAGCTACTTGTTGCAAATTTCTGATATATTGTGACAGAATAAAATTTTCCTCCCAAATCTCCAGATAATGATGACACTATTAGGACTTGTGGAGTATTGTGGGCCAATATTTAGTTAAGGCATTTTGAGGTGGTGATGAATATTATTGAGTTATTTGATTTGATACTCCAGTCCTTAGGTTTAGACCACCCTGATCTCCCTGCGTACCCACATTTACTCTATTTATTACACAAAAACAGTTATGAAAATTTTGCTTCCTTATACTCGAAAACTTGGTTCCCCCCATGAATATTTTAGTGGTTCTATTATCAAAAATCAAAATTTGTGTTTCTTTGTGCCTAGTCCCTTGTCTGCTCTTTGAGCACCCAGATTATTTGAGTCTCAGATTAGCCTGCAGCCAGTTTTTAGTCCTACAAAAGGAGTGTATACCATGGCCAGCTCCGAGAGTAGTCTCAAATTTTTTTATGAGCTGGCTGGACCTCCAATATTCGTGATAGCCTGATAGGGTCCACCTTTATTTTTAACCATTCATTACATCTCAAGTATTATCAACAACAATATCAGCCTTGTGCCTTGAAAAGCTCCCTCCCGTGCTGCAGCAGGAGGTCAGATAATCACAGCGTGCCAGTTTTCCTCTGGTCTTGAACACGGAAAGGCTGTTTCCAGGTGACCCCTAAAGAAAATTGCATAGTCTTTGGTAGTTTGGTGCCCTTGAAATAGGAAATTCCTTACGTCCCAAACGTCAAAAGTAAATTACCAATGCCTTGCAAAGTTCGAATTTTGCTCGCTAGCCCACAATGCACTGAACTTCCTTGCATTTATATACAATTTTTGCGCTTGATAGTTTTCTTTCCCAATCCAGATTAAAGGCGACTGGATCAAGCCTGGTGCTGCGGTGATAGATGTAGGGACAAATGCAATTGATGATCCAAGTAAAAAGTCAGGCTACAGGCTTGTAGGAGATGTTGATTTCCATGAGGCTAGCAAAGTGGCAGGATGTATAACTCCTGTCCCTGGAGGTGTTGGCCCTATGACAGTAGCCATGCTGCTGAGGAATACCGTTGATGGAGCCAAGCGTGTGATTCAGAAGTGATCTCCGTTCTTCATTAAGGCATGTCTCATGCTGTTCCTTTTCAATATTTAATAGAAGTTGGATCTATGTGTATTGTTCTGTTCGATGCATCTATTATTATGCTGTCTGTATGGAATCACTGAAACATGCTCTGGTGAACTCTTTCTGAAGTGTGACAAGTCTTACCTTTTCAATTTGTTTATGTTTTTATCAGAATAAAGGTTTCAGTTTTGGCAGAGCCAACAGGTTTTAAGGCATTTAGTTATTATTTCGCTTACTTTGTGAATACAAAGTATGCATGCCTTTTGTTTTACTTTTAGATTTATTTATCAGGCTGTTTAAAAGGGTAGAAAAGGCAAAAACCCTTGCCATTAGGATCTTTTGTTAGTTTATTGTTTTTTTCACTTTTTAAACAAATTTCATTAATACCCCCTACGAAAAAGTTATTCCCTTCCTTCAATTGGATTTACTAATTTTCAAACAACATTACCTTACCCGGGTGTCTCAAGGGCTCCCGCAAATTGCGGAGTAAGGGGGATCGGATGTACGCATCCTTGCCCTTGTGTTAACAACATAAAAGGGTTGTATTCAAATGACCCAAAATGAAAATTGCATCGAGAACTATAACATAAGGCTGCCTACATGATAAAAAGAAGCTTTGTTAGTTTAGTGAACCATTTTTGCTATATTCCATCATAATCCAAAACCAAAGAATGCTGAGTCTTTGCTCCATTATTGAGAATGGATAATGATTTACTATTCTTTAAAAAATCAAAATGGCACATATTTGTGAAGTGGATGGAAAATTTTAGTTCAAAATGTAGAATTACAGAACAATGAATTGTCCGATCACTTCAAATTCGAAAAAATCTTGGTTGTTAATTTAGAAGTATCTTTTAAAATTCGATAGAACAAATAAAATCACACAGTTGTATCTCATATAATCCTACTTGATTATGAATGATCTCATAGCAGTTGTACCACCGGAACAATCTGAAAAATGATCAATTTGGATCATGTAATTGTACAATTCCATCCGTATTCTCATTCTAACAGCTATATAGTACGAGATTACTTGTATATTATCCTTATTTTACTCCTAGATTTTTCACTATGATTTCATGTGAATTACTATCTTTTTGCCCTTAAAAGGGGAAAGACAACTCAACAAGACGATCATCGCTCAATCTTTAATCTTGTCGTTATGTTCTTTGGAGAAAATCTGGAGAACTGATAAAAATCCTTACTCCGGTGTCTTTAAATCCTAACTCCCAAATCTCAACCGGCCATGTTTATTTATTGGGGAAACTTGGGTAAAGCTTTAGCCATAAAATTCAAGATATTATCATAATTAACATTATACGGGGGAGTGAATTGCCCATGTACTTGGATAGATACTGCTATCAAGGAATACATACTCCCGAGTCCTGAGTTTATCAAATACGGCAATACGGCAATACCCAAGTTTATCAAATAAGGTTTCATGATTTGGCATTTGACTTCAAAGTTACGGAGTAACGTCAAGCTCAGACAATCCCATCAACACACGCCCAAAGAATTCTAGAAAAAAGAAATTTAAAAATGAACGGAATAGTGCCTCATGAAAAATTTATGTTATGAGTTAGATTCTGGAAAATTAACCTAATGCTTCTAAGTGCATCTCACTGTTAACCTATAGAGCAATCTTTCCGCATGATGGAGCCGGAGAAATCACTGATGGACATTGAAAACCAATCACTTCTTTAAGTTGTTTTGACAACATCATAACATAAGTACTTATATGAACAACTTCTAGCTCTAACATCACTATCAATCGAAGTATTTCCGGTATCCCAATATAGATGATAGAAGATTGCCCCGCCACTTTCTCATTAATAGGAATTTCAATAATTCTATCGCCAAGGTGCAGTCACACGTAAACAAATGGTGCATATAACAGGTGGAAAAACTCCCGGTATTGGCCGCTCAAAGCACTAGCATTGGTTTTTTTATCTCGACGACCTTGATGATGGAGTGATGATTTAGCATAAATGGAAATAAAATCTTCGTTGATGTCATCTATTTTCTCATATAGCTACACAAGTTTTAATCAGTCTATTTTTTTCACTTAGATATTTATGTTGGCGCTACCTAATAAAATCGTTAAACTAGACTACAAAAGGGAAAATTGATCGTAATTTATAAATTATAAATTAAAATTGCTAAACTAGACTACACAAGTTTTAATCAATCTAAACAAGATTCCATTAATTACGATCAATTTCCCTTTTTTAGTCTAGTTTAGCGATTTCATTAGGCAGCGCCAACGAATTCATCTTAGTGAAATTGATTAAGTGAAAAAAATAGACTGAGTAAAACTTGGGTAGCTACATTAGAAAATAGATGACATATTTTCTTTCATTTATGCTAAATCATTCTTTCAATCCGTTTGTGGTGAATTTGGTGAATCATCAAGGCCGTCGAGATCAAAGACCATGCTAGTGCTTTGAGCACAGTCGCCGATACTGCCGATACTGAGAGTTTTTCCATACTGGGAGTTTTTCCACAGGTTATATGCAGCGTTTGTTTACGTGTCGGGGCAATATTCTGTCCTCTATATTGGGGTAGCGGAGATATTTCGATTAATAGAGAAGTTAGAGCTAGAAATTGTTCAGTACTTATGTTATAATGTTGTCAAAAGAACTTAAAGAACTGATTGATTTTACCTCCATGAGTGATTTCTCTGGTTCCTTCTTGAGGGAAGATTGCTCTATAGGTTGAGACACTGTGATGCAATTAGAAGCATTAGGTTAATTTTCCGAAATCTAACTAATAACGTAAATTTTTGATGAGGCACTATTCCAGTCATTTTTAAACTTCTTTTTCTAGAATTCTTTCGGCGTGTGTTGATGGGATTGTCAGTCTGTGTAACTCTGAAGTCAAATGTCAAATTATGAAACCTTATTTGATAAACTTGGGTATTGGCGTGTCTGACACACTCATGCGGAGGAAAAGTAATTGTAAACCTCCCAGGCGTGGTAGCACATCAGGAGACTCGGGAGTATGTATTCCCGGATAGCAGTATCTATCCAAGTACAGGGGTGGCCATGTATAATGATAATTATGATAATCTCTTGAATCTTATGGCAAAAGTTTTACCTAAGTTTCCTCAATAAATATGACCTTTTAGGAGTTGGGATTTAAAGAGACCGAAATAAGAATTTCTTATCAGTTCTCCAGATTTTCTCCAAAGAACATAACGACGGGATAGATTGAGCGATGATCGTCTTGTTAAGCTGCCTTTTCCCGTTTAATGGCAAAACATAGTAATTCACATGAAAAATAGTGAAGAATTTAGGAGTTCAATAAGGATAATATAAGTATTCTTGTAGTATATAGGTGTTAGAATGAGAATACGGATCTTGGATTGTACAATTTCACTATCCAAATGATCTAGATCATTGTTCCGATGGTACAACTGCTATGGGGTCACTCATAATCGAGTAGGATCATATGAGATATCGGTAGGGTCGTTCTATCGAATTTGAAAAGATGTTTCTAAATTAACACCTAACATTTTTTCGAATTTGAAGTGACCTCTATAATTCTACATTTTGATGGAATAAAACAAAATGACTCACTAAATTGATTGCGTATCTTTTAATTGTGGACTAGAATTCAATGATGCAATATCCAAAGCAAGTTCATTTTGGGTTATCACTTATCCTGAAATTAGTGTACGAGAGTGGTCGTACATTGACCCTCCTTACCATGTTGTTTGTTGGAGTCCTTGATACACCGAGTAATGCCATTGGTGTTGAGCTTTACTAATTAACACGCGCGAAAAATATTTTGTAAAGTTATTAGAGATTTCATTCAGTTTGTACCCTTTCAACAATTATATTTTACGTAGTGCATATTATTCAGATTTGTTTATGGAACTTATTTCAAGTTTTTCTTAGGATCGCCTATGATCCTCAATTTAATCTTGAGATCCGTTCCAAACTCTCATTCGTCAATTCTAAGTAGGACCTAAACCCGACCACCTTAACCACTATTACTAATTTACCATCGTACAGAGAACTAGAACACTACTGATCTTCAGCTACCAATTAACATAGCAGGACAAAATGCTTCTTGCTAGAATAATGTAGGTTGCCTTTTAAAATGTTGCTTCATTTGCATCACAAAAAGTCCATTGGAATGCCAAATGGAGGCATGATTGGATTTCCATAATTCCACATTAACATTGAATTTGATTGGCTGCATGACACTGCCCCCACCAGACTTAATTCCCATCTTTGTTTTTGTGTATATAAAACTCTAATAAAAGAATGATCCTAGTATAAACAATTAATACTAGATCATATATTCAAATGTGTGCTGCGCAGTAAATTAATTTATTTCCAGGTAATGGACACATGCTTATTATCCATAATTAAGTTGTTAAAGTGGTTTCTGATTCATCTGCAGTGCTATGCATTCCAATATGTGGATTTGATTATGTTAATGAAACTTTACCAAGCACTCTCCATTAAGTGAGAGACTAGTGGAGGTTTTGGACTTTTGGTTGAGAATTGTTATCTTAGTGCTTGTATTAGCAACATATCTAGGTAACTTAAGAGTTACTTCGTACATAGTTTGAGGCATGAAAGCTTTGGTAAGACGATCCTGCAACAAGATGTACCAGAGATTAGTAGCTTACATGGCGCATCACCAATTTAGTCGTGAAGGAAGTACAATATAGTTGAGCGATTATGTGCAAGGATATATTTAGTTGAAATTGCTTTTCTGTGGTAGCAACTATATTCATGTTGAGAAAGATGACTGTATCTCAAAAAGCGGAAATGATGTTGATGTTTGGCTGTTTTCATTTTGAATCTAGGCAAAGGCTCACTATTATGATGAAATAAATCAAAATTGTTCAGCAAACTTGTTGTGCTTTCATGTTATTGTGAAACTGTAGTATTTTTATGTAGATTTCATTGCGGGTCAGCTGTGTGGCGTAGAGTTGTTAACATATATGATGTTGCATGCATCCAGCCATTTACGGCGCTAGGACAATAACATTTCTGATAGTGCTAAAGAACTTCAGGTTTGGTTCCGACAAGGAAGTATTTGTTTTGTTTTCGATAGATAAGGGGATCACCAATAGAGGCTTAATAAGGGATCCTCCAATAGAAGGGTTACGAGGTTCAAACCCACCAGGTTCAAGTCAGTAAGTGGGATACTGAGATGCCCTACCCAAGTCTCCTTCGAGAAACAAATTATGAAAGAAAAACAAAACTAATTTTTGCTCGCTTCGTACACACTCCTGAATGTACTGTTTGACAGTAATGGCAATCACATCCTTAAGACCTTGACCCTTCCACAATTGAATTAGAACTGCAATAATAAGTAATCCAAAGATTTATGTGATATGGTATGATGTGTGAAAACTTGAAGCATGAAGAAAGAAAAGAGCAGAAAACCACTATCCAGGCAAAGCAAGATGGATGGGACCCAGACATAAGAATTTCTGAGCATGTGATATCCCACTAGAGGTGTTATTGTTATTGTTATTGCATGCTAATTATTCCCAAGTTTGGTGAGGTTACTAGCTTTGCAGTGGTGGTGAGACGATAAGAGGTGAAGTCTCATGGTGTGGGACAAAGTTTTGAACTTTTTTTTTATATATTTATACGATTTTTTTTGTAGGTATTCCTAAATGCTAAGCTCAAGCCTCAGGTCGGTAATGGAGGCACGATCACAGTGCAACATTGCAATTTTTCCGGGGTGTTTTTCTTGTTAGGTTAATCTATCTGCAGTGATGACAGTTCCGTTGTAGAGTGATGACTAGAATTGATGGCACAACAGATAAATTTTGCATGAACCTTTTGGAAAAATTATGTAACTTCTTTAACTTATCACAGAGTATGTGCTTCATATTTATTAGGAAACATGAGTCGCCGAGTCGGTCAATGTAGTTCTCGATTCAATTTATGTTATTCGCAAACAACTTTGCCATAGATTCTACTATTGTGGTAATGCTGTTATCTATGGTTTGTTTGCTAGACAGAAAATCTCTGTTGGTTCTCGACTCTTGGCATTCTGGTTGAAAACTGGAAACATCCTTAACTGGCGATGATTGGCCGTAGGTATTATTTTGCTGCACAATTTGATTGGCCGGAAACGTCTTCCCTTTAACCTAAATTTCAGTTACTCGTTTATAACTTTCCCCTCTATTATTTTTTTTATAATAATATATAGGAGAAGGTTGTGTACCTTCAACTCTTTTGTCCTGCCTTCAGTGGAAGAAATTGATTGACTAATATAATGTTAATGTTGTGGATAGGAAGATGAACTCTTTTCTTGAGTTATGCTCTCTTCTTTCAAAGCATTTTCATACGTTGATTCAATATATGTGAGAAATTTTGAGCAAACGTATGAAAATGACGCGAAAAAAGAAGTATGGGCGAAGAAAGTCACTAACCATTTGTGGTTGTGTAATATTCTTCATGACTGACTTTAAAATTGTCAATATTGTTTTGGTGGGTTAATACCTGTTTTCCATTAATTATGATGAGCAATATGTCATTATTATAGAAGTATTTCACATGCTGACTAATGACTATAGGCAAACCAATTGTGTATATTTTTTTGGTACAGCACTGCTATTTTTGATGATTATAGTGGTGCAAGGAGATTAGTGTATACTTCCTTTCCCTTTCATTGAAAATAACATGAGATTGTTTTTTAATAATTTTGATAAATCTCGAGTCGAAATGGCGTTTGAAGAAGCCTGTAATGCTTGCTTTGTTCATCTTTCTACCTAATTTTGAAGTATTGTTGCAAATAATCGGTTATTTTTCTTGAATCTGCTCTTAGCAATCTCAGTATTTCTAGCAAGACGTTCCTTAACTGGCCCATGAATTACAGGTGCCCGGAAGAACTCTTTGCCATATTACAAAGGCACTGCATCAGTGTGATAAAAGTAAAGGACTAAAGACGGGAATGGACAACAGGAAATTGAAACCAGTCTACCGAATAAAGTCTCGATATCATCCTTCAGTTTCATTTATCTGGGAATTAAGCTGTATTTCACGTTCAGTAGATAAAGAACTCAAATTTTGAACATATTCATGTATGAATTCTGAAGTTATAAACCAAAACCTTGGCCTACCGAAGATTTGCCAGGCCATGTACTCCGTGATATTGTGAGTGACGCTGTTGCTTTTTAAATTACTGCCTTCCATTCATCTCTCCCTAGCATTGCATGGTTACGAATTATCGTCACCTATCATCTGTGTGTGTTTTATGGTTACCTACTTATCGGCGTTTATCTGACCACCCCTACCCTACAATACGCTAGAGTCCCTGAGCCATTGTAATAATTTTGTTCTTTGCATCGTCGGTTCACTGTTGCATGTTTTTTGTTTTACCAAACCTTTTCCATCTACTCGGACCTGATAGGCCTGATAGGTTTTTATACAGCTAAACCTTTGCGAGTTTGCGTGACCCAAAACCCGAGAGGGACCCGAACTTGCTCGACCCGAAACGCGAATTGAGCCGACCCGATCTAGTCCTGCCCTGAACCTTAGTTGATCCAATGTTGACCCGACCTAAGATGACCCAACCTGAAAACACCCGACCCGTAACTGACCCGGTTCAAAATGACTTAAGGTGACCCAATCCTGCCCTAAACCTTACTTTGTTGTTGAACTTTTTTTTTTTTTTGAGTGAGCAGTTATCCGATGCGATTGTTTATGCAAATTTTCGGTTGATTGTTCAAAAATTGTTCTTTCTTGTTTTAGCCAAAGGCTACATAGTATATATTCGACTCCCTTGACTCTTTCATTGTGTGAATGTTCAAATTACTACCATACTCCTATTTATAGTGATTCTACCATAAAACGTACCGTGTAATTGTTTTGTCATCTACAAATTTCTCTTACGTATGCTTTTTGTCATAACTTTTTCCCGGGAAAATATAATCTCTTTTCTCACTTTCCTCTCAAAATTAATCGAATCCTCACCAACAAACAGGGTGGTGGGAGAGGTTATGGTTGGGGAGCGGGGTGGCGCAGGTCTGACCGGCGGGCAGGGTGGCTCCCGGTTATTGTTGGGTGATAGTTGATAATTGGACAGAGAAAATTGAAAGGGTTAATTGAACTAAAAACAAAATTGAAAAATAGTGTGTTCAAATGGAAGGGGTAAAAGGTTGATCGTGTACATGATTGAGTCAATCATGCACTTCATAGATGAAAGTTAGACTCCTTTTGTTTCTTTACATATTTTATTGGGAGAATCTAGTTAATTTTAATCGTTAATAGTTAAGTAACTTACTCATCCAGTTGCATATGTACAGTTTGATCCATGACATTCAAAAGCAATGGCAGAAAATGGTGCATCCCTGCATAAAAACAAACGTAAATAAATAACTGAGAGGTCCGAGATAGAGGGTGCATGTAAGTACTCAGCCCGAGCCGGCTTTTGTGTAACCATGCAATGTAGAATGAATGTTGAATTGAATGCAGAGCGAGGGCGAAGCTAGAAACCTAGAAGTAGAGTAAATTAGCGGAACGTCCTCTGAAAATTTACAAAATCTGGATCAATTTATTCCCGTAGAGGCTAGAGCCGTGAGCCTATTTTCCCCTGTCTCTGTTGATATGGTCCAGTAACTAGAAATGGTAGGCAGATAGAGAGTGACTGAGTGAGCCAGTGATGATGGGCTGAATGTTGAAGACAGCTTAAAGTGAGTACTAAAACTACTACATACAGTCATACACTACACTCATAGTAAAAAAAGTCAATGGACCATCAACCATGTAGTTGGGACATATCAATATATCATCTTCTCTTTTTACCATGTGCTTGAACCACTCATAGTGCGAGTAACACGCTACTGGACCCTCTCCTAATTCTTATAAATACCCATTTTTGTAACCCATACTTCACAACAAAAAACATTCCTTAGCTATGGCATCCCACAAAATCTCTAGTCTTGTTTTCTTATTGTTTCTTTGTCTAGGCATTTCCTCTGCGACTAGAGCGCTCCTAAATTATGGCGCTCTAGGAGGATATGCTGCTGGTGGTGGTGGTGGTAGTGGCGGTGGTGGTGGTGAGGTGTATGGATATGGTGGTGAGCATGGCGCGGGATATGGTGGTGGTGGTGGTGAAGGAGGTGGTGCTGCGTATGGTGGTGCTGGAGCTTATGCTGGTGGAGGAGGAGGTGGTAGTGGTGCTGGTGGTGCTGGTGCATATGGCGGCGGTATACGTGGTACTGGCTATGGAGGTGGTGGTGGTGAAGGGGGTGGCCATGGAGGTGCTGGTGCATATGGTGGTAGTGGTGCTTATGCCGGTGGCGCTGGCGGAGGAAGTGGTGGTGGCGGTGCATATGGTGGTGGGGCGGATCATGCCGGTGGTTGTGGGGGCGGTGGTGGTGAAGGAGGATGCCATGGAGGTGCTGGAGGGTACCCTGGTGGAGGTGCTGGAGGATACCCTGGTGGTGGTGCCGGAGCATATGGTGGTGGTGGCGGCGGTGGCAGCGGTGGAGGTGGTGCATATGGTACAGGAGGACAATATGGTGGTGCTTACGGAGGTGGTGAAGGTGCTGGTCAAGGAGGAGGATACGCTGCTGGTGGAGCTGGTGCTTATGGTGGTGGTGGAGGGAGTGGGGGTGGCGGTGGTGCTAGCCATGGTGGTTATTATGGGGGTGGAGCATCAGGCGGCGGTTATGGAGGTGGAGCCGGTGGTGGTGCAGGAGAAGGCGGACATGCCTATGGGGCAGGTGGTGGAGGTGGCGATGGTGGTGGTGGAGCCTACGGAGGAGATGGTGTCCATGCAGGTGGCTACGGTGAAGGTGCCGGAGGTGGTGAAGGTGGTTCACACGGTGGATATATCCCTTGAACACATGTTCCCAATACTAAGCTTTGCTTCATGATCAAGTAATATATAATAAGATTAAGATCGGATTAGGTCAATTTGTAAGAGGTGTTGTGGACAATTATAGTTACTTATACTCCCTATGAATCATGCTTATAATGTTGTGTCATTTTGTAAAACGAATGGTTTGGTGTTTCCATTCTTAGAGTGATATAAAGTGATGAATCTTGTAATGTTGCCTATATTATTATTATTTATTAGTACTGTAAACCTGTAATATGATTGGACGAGCTCTCCCCATGCAGCCACTTCATGGTTACTATTGTGATCGTCTATTTGTCACATAAGATTTGTATGCAAAAGTTAAAGCTATAATCAAAGTCTGTCCCTTTGTCAGACTAGGGCACTTCTAATGATTGTCCTATACTCCCTTTTCCTTTCGATATTCTTTTTATGCACGGAAGCGTGTTGAGATAATAAGCGACTCAAAGAACCACATATCCAACAATTCTCAGTATCTACATAAAATTGATAGTTAAAATTATACGAGTAAATACGGAGTACAAAACTCATTATTCTTAGACATTGGCTGTTTCAACAGTCAATTGATCACTAACAGAAGTTCACCATACGGTAATGCTAGCTACAATGTACTCCGTATATGCTAGTTTTTCAGGACACTATCAAGAATAGCTAAGAAGCTGGAAAGAAAGTTTGAACATCTCTAAGCCTTGATTATAAGTCCACATACGGTAATATCGCGTAATGCTCTGATGATATGGTCCTTAGCGCTCTTTAAACCTAGCCTTGCTGGAGAAAATGAAGGCTCGGGCAAAACCCCCAGTTTTAACTGGTAGAGTTAGAATTAAGCCCTCCGTTGGGGCTTCTTCACTTGCACGCTTTGCGTGTAGTTAAAAAGAGTGCAAACGAAAACTGACAGTCTAATTATCTCGGCCTGGTCCGGCTCGTTTCAGTTATCAGTGTCATCACTGTCATGGTCAGCTTAATCTTGAGACAGTAGGATTCAGTGGAGCAATATGTAATCTTCATTATGTCGCGGGGGGGCTCAACTCCCGCGCGATAACAAATTAAGTTTCTATACATTTATGTGGATAAATTATCATTAAGCCTCCTAATTAGCTCGGTTATGAGTGGTTCAAGTTTTGTCCCTTTTTTCTTTATATTAAGATTTTAGGTTTAACGAATTGATCAAGTGTGCACTTAGTCGCATTACAATAGAGGGGAGGGGGATCTAACATGGGACCTATTGTCTAGGATACCTCTGTTTTAACCACTAGACTAAAACATCTTCAATTATTTTAAGATACGACACCTACGCGCTGGTATAAGTGTATGACTTGTATCCTGCTGGTAATTTAATACTTCGGTGCTATGTGAGCCTCATATATGTGAGAAGAACACGCAAAAGATGGAGAAATATGTTAGAATAAATAAATACATAAATAAATACAGTCTATGACACTCAATTACCATCCCTAAATTGACTTTCGGCTAAGAATCCTTTGAAATAGACTCAATCCTGCTGGTCTTCGTATATTATGTTGAAATTGATCATCTGAAATCAAAGCAAATTCGAAGACGATTCTTGTTACTCCGGTTCTTCTAATTCCTTTGCGTACCTGAGTTGTACACTCTATACTCTGGACACCTTACTTTTATCCATATTTTTCATGAAAATAGCTGAGTCGGAAACTCAAACAAGTACCACTTGCTTGTTGAATACTTTCAAACAAGTCTGAGTAACATTTGTAGATCACCTTAATGAGCTAATTGTTCCACTCAATGTGGTCATTATCGAGTGGAATTAGTGGTGTTCATCATCTTATTGTTGTCACTGTATGTTGGGCTTGCTATGACTACTTGTCTACTTTACTCCTTTATTATTTCCTTTCATCCTTACACTAGTTTTACTGTTGTTTAAGACAGTTATCATGCACTCCTGCCTTGTTAGCCTAATCCTACATCTTTAGTAGGCAATCCCAAAATAAGCTTCTGTTCTACTAGGGCAGGCATACTTGTTCGTATCCACCTTCCTGTATGTATCAAAATGAACTCGATCGTGTCCTACTAAAGAGAAGATATTCCATGTGGATAATATGGTGCCACCGGGTGGCACGCGCTATCTCATTTCTTGCTATAGCATAACTTGTCGAATTTAGGTTTTTACAAGCTGAACACTTATGTACATCAATACATGTGCAAGGAATTACAGCGCTAGTTTATGAGCTCTAAGCGAAGAACTACTATACAAAGAATGAAAAAGATAAATAAATAAGTGAGACACAGAAGCAAGAAGTAGCTAAAAGGAGCTAGAAAAACTAAGCAACAAAAGGAATGTAAAAAATGGGATACAGCAGAGAAGCACACTACTGAAATGACACTATTATTATTACTCCAAAACATCAACTTGAAATTTAGGGCTTTGTGGGAGCGACGAACCATTAATAAACTCCCTTTTATCCATAACCACTTAGCAAAATGCAATTAACGCGCTTTGTTTATCATAATCACATCCCTATAAATACCTTACTACTCAAATTCTCACAACAACACAACTTTCATTTGTGGAACTTCAAAACAACCCTTTTAATGGCTTCTCATAAAATATTATCTTGTGTTGTTTTCTTGGTGTTGGGTGTAGGTATATGTTCGGCTACTAGGGCTCTCCTTACTTATGAGCTAGGAGTTGTTGGGCATGGCACTGGCATTGTGGAAGGCCATGCTGGTGCTGGTGTCGGTGTCGGTGTCGGTGTTGGTCTAGGAGGGTATGCTGGAGGAGGAGGTGGTGGAAGTGGCGGCGGTGGTGGTGCTGCTTCTGGTGAAGGTGGAGGACATGCTGGCGGATATGGAAGCGGTGGTGGTGAAGGTGGAGGTGCTTCTGGTGGTGGTGCAGCGTACGGTGGTGGAGCTGGTAGTGGTAGTGGTGGTGGTGGTGCGTATGGGGCTGGAGGTAGCCATGCGGGTGGTTATGGTGGCGGAGAAGGTGGAGGTCATGGAGGTGGGTATGGTGGTGGTGGGGCTGGTGGAGGCGGTGGAGGAAGTGGTGGTGGCGGTGGTAGTGCTTATGGAGGGGGTGCAGGTGGAGCGTCAGGAGGTGGTTACGGAAGTGGGGGTGGAGCTGGTGGTGGATATGGAGGTGGAGAAGGGGGGCATGCAGCAGGTGGTGGTGGTGGGGGAGGCAGTGGATCAGGTGGTGGAGGAGCATATGGTGGTGGGGCCCAAGCAGGGGGATACGGTGCTGGTGGCGGTGAAGGAGGTGGTCATGGAGGAGGATACATCCCTTGAAGCATAAATTACGTCCTCAGCAGAATTACATGCATGCAACTAAGCATGCATGATGCAACAATCCTAGTAAAGTAAAACTATAATAAGGTTGTTATTTGTTAATGATGAAATGGTTGATTATGCAAAAACTAAGTGTGAATTAATGTTCTATATGATGGTCAAGTTTGCAGCAAACTAAAATACTATATTTCTGTATTTGATCAGCAAGCAAGTCAAGTGTATGTAGTACTATTATTGAACCATTTCCGTTCGGTTGTACTCGTACAAAATTTGGAGCAAACGTATGAAAATAACTTAAAAGAAAAAAACAGTGTAGAGAAAACATAACACTAAACAAGTGAGCTAGGCTCTAAAAGTACTCGGATTTTTTTTTTTTTCAATTACTCGGGAAATTAAGGGAAACATAAAAAATGATCTCACAATTGCAATATTATACACAACTAATAATGCTTCAAAATTCCAAAACTCACACTCAGAATCTATGAAAATACTTTGTAATCTACTATGAACAATCTAAGATTGCACGAGAACAAATAATTTAAGGCCACGAGGAATGGCAGATTTGACATAGATCGGAGAAGGGAGCATGACTGGTGAAAGGGTAAAACTAATCCTAGGATAACTTAAACAGAAGCAGTAAGTGTCCGGAAGGGATGTTTAGGACCAACTTTGGGACGCTTCTCTTGGTGCATCGTGGGTGTCGGTGTTGGTTTAGGTTTCTTTTTGTTGGAACTGTCAGAACTAATGGCAGCCATTAGAAGCTGGCGTCTTCCAATAGGCATCGACGAGAATTTTAGATACTTGGCTGCCTCTTTCCTTTCCGAATCTTGTTTGGCTTTTCTCTTTCCCGAATGTGTTGACTTCTCTTCAACTTTCAGGTGAGCCACAGGGATTTTAAAGGTCACTTCTGCAATTTCCATTCAAGCACCTATAGTTAGTTCTCTAACAATAAATGGGAAGCAGACAGGGATCTAGCTCCAGGACCGAAATATGGTTAAGATATAGTACCCAGTAGTCGGGTTGGTTGAGGTCAAGAATCAGGATCATGCCAAGTATGTTTGTATTCAAGTTGAGTTATAGCAGAGTTGGGTATACTTTATCCGTTATTTAGGTGTGCTATCAAGTCATTGAAGGGAGTACTTTTGGAGCCATTAAATTTATGGCCAGATTGATTTGGCTTTCGGATCATACTCCAGTTCATCTGTTCAGTTCAAGACTTGAAGTTTTGACGGGTCTGCTAAGACCCAACCCCATATTATCATGTTTCAAAATAAAATTTAACCCAATGGATTAGAGTCAAATCTTAACCCATCAAATACGTAACAAAAATGAATTAAAATTTCTTTGGGTCAGATGAATAGTATTACCTGCGTCAGGCGCCTCGTCTGCATCTGCATATATGTCCGGACTTCCAGATGCGGGAGAAGGTGACCGGATGATTTCATGATCATACTTGGGGTTACAGAAAAGGTTGTTTACAGAGCAACCAGTCCTTACAGTATCATCCTTGACATTCTCTTTCATGACATCGTCACTGTATCTTAGGCAAGTTGATGCTCCTGTTGACAAAGAGCAAGGTACCAAACCAGTCCTTGCAGTTTCGTTCTTAAGGTTTTCTCTCATGACATCGTCACCATATGTTAGGCAAGTTGATGCTCCTGTTGACTCTTTAACAGCAACAGAATCGTCCTCATCAAGCCTTACACAATTCAAAGGCTTTACATAAGTAACTGAATTAGTGACATCACTTCTATCAAGAACAGACTTTGGCGAGGTATTTGATTTCTCTTCCAAGTTTGCTTTCCATTGCTCAAGCAAACTACTGAACCACGGTGTGCCTTTTCTTGCATAAAATAGAATGTATGCCTCTTGACGTAGAGCAGTTTCTTCAGAAACCCTAGACACCTGAAAATGCACAAGTTTTTGCAGTTTTAACTACCTTGCTGCCAAAAAAAAAAAAAAACTACCATGATAGACAAAAGTAAGTGCAGCATCTCAAGTAATGGTAAATTGTAGTGAGAACTACAAAAATACCAAATCAAGCGCACCTTTGAGTCATCAAAACGGTACCATGCATCTGGCGAAGTACGTATGTAACTATAGTAGTGCCCTGAAGTAGATGATGATCCAACATGCACCACAAATCCATATAGCTCATACTTCAAATCTTCCTACAAGGCAACCCAAAAACAGGGGTTAGTATTTAGTAAGATAGCGCCGCCATCAAATCATCTGAAATGAATTTAGTTTTAACTGCATATGGGAAACGTTCCTGAATTATCACAAGTATATTGTTGTTTACTTGATTTCAATAGGTCTATAGGCACCAACAGTCTGGAGAGAAAATCTATAAGCAATGGCTTATTTGCTACATTTCTACCTCAGATATTAGACGAAATTATTCAAATCGTGTACAGGTCTTCATTCCAATATGTTGATCACTATTTATCTCAAAAACAATCCAATCATTTATTAATGACAAATACGGCATTTGGGTTTATGATAGGAAGTTTACTAACTAAAAATTTCTTGCCTATAAATCATTAGTGATTCATTAAGATGGTCTACAATCCACATCAAATATAGTCACCATATTAACATAAAACTGATGCATATATAGGTACATAACCAACGAAATATTTTGCATAATGAAGCAATTAAGTGTGAATGCTGACTGCATTTAAACAGTTCAATAAAAGGTAGAAATCAGCAAGCACAAGGAAACATACATTGTCAACTCTGGGATCTTTGGTGTAAGAGTCCAGCTCCAACTCCAAAGGGTACTTCACCATCCTATCGATTTTCTCTCCATCGCTCTTAAATCTTTTCAAATGAAATGCAGCAATAGCAGGAGTCCTATCCAGCAAAAGCTGCTTCTTTCTTTGCACCTTCTCCTTGCAGTTATCGCAATTTGATGCATCTTCAAGATTTTCCACCTTTGTGAACGATCTAAAAGCACTTTCCAAGTCATCAACATCATCAATCTCCAAACTCAGATCAATCACCGGCTCGTAACTAACAGAATTATGACCACAATTGCAGCAATGCAACTGACATAATGAAATAGACAAACGCGTTAGTAACTTATAATAAAAAATCTAGAGGAAATGGAAAAGCTATTCCAGAGTATCGAAATTCAATAGCAACCTGGCTTACAAGACGCCCACCAAAAACTTGCTTCACCAACGAATCATGAGATGGCAACAGTTTCTTCACATCAGACTCATGCTTAGACCAGTTGTCATCAAGCTTATCCAATAAACACTGCAGAAATTCGTGAGCATCCTCTTGCTGATATCTTCGAAAGAAGGATGAAATATCTTGAAATTTTGGGTCAAGGGTAACAGTATGCTTATTCAAGTAACTAGTTCTGAACCCATCAACTTACGAGTTAGCACCCCAAATCCCTTATGTAGAGAAACACTCAATCAACACAACTTCGCCACCCCCGTGACAAAATGTCCCTTTAAGATTATATTACTATGTTTACCAATTAGATGTCCCAGGAATACCGACTGGCCATATGTATTGATGAGCGACGATGCACAGATCAAACACTAAGTTACAAGGGGAGAAAACACAACAGCATTAAAAATAAATTTTTACAAGTATCAAAGTTAATAAATCTCCAACTCAAAATCATCGAATAATAATAAAACTATTGCATAGGATACGGTTCAAGTTATCCACGAGGTTATACGGAGAGATAATCTTCCCAGAATATTTAAGGGACTGCTCAATTTGATCAGTGACAGCACAAAGAACACAGAACTCATCTTTCCCTGCAATTACGTTCAAAAACAGTTATAACTATTACACCAATGTCACAAAAATAAACATAAACATTAGCAGACAACCATCTAATTTAAACAAGTCCGACTAACGATTCAGAAACAATCAAAATTAGGCCTTTTACCGTGACTTGAGGCATCGTGTTTCATTGATTGTAGCCCTTCAACAAGCGGCACAGTGTGCGTAAAGCACTGCATTATCGCATTCAGAAAACAAGTGCTCCCCAAATTTGAGAGACCAGCACCCTACATGACAGATAAAGACCCATCAGCCTACTGCAGGAGTAAAATCGACACGATAAATACACAAAGACAGCAACAAGCTGTAAATGTCAGCTAAACTTAATTGTTAAAGTCACTCAAATAGCAATATAAGCATAAAAACTATTCAATTTACAACGAAAAAACGAATATAAAAAAGATAAATTAATTAATCGAAAGTGCACTAAACTTAGAAACAACAAATCATACCACGGGGCACGGCTCGGGTTCGGACCATTTAAACCCTTGATTCACAAAATCATTCCTTTTTTGCACAACTCTTCGACCGTAAAATCGAGAACAATCAACTTCTTCATCTTCTTCTTCTTTGTCCGTACAATTAGGCCTCCTAAACTTACCCACATCTTTGAGAAGAAACTGATCACCATCGCCAGATGAATCTAGGGTTTCATCACACAAAATATTCTCAAATTCTTCACCTTTTTCTGCATTACATTCCGCTTTTCCGGAACTGAAAACTGGGTTTTCAATTGGATTAATTTCTTGATTTTCTTCTGGATTCTTATTTCTAACATTACCCTCAATTTCCCCAATTTCTAGGGTTTTGTCAATTGCCGGAACTTGAACAGATTCTGGGGTAATGGTAACTGACCCACCTACATTTTCATCAGATTTAGCCAAATCTGGAGATGGGTTTTCAAGATCCATAGTTTTCGGAAGTGGGTTTGAATCAATTTGTGAAATTTCGTCGGATTTAGCAAGAAATGAGGATTTGGAAGGAATTAGGGTTTGTTGTTGTTCCATTAAAGAATACAGATTTTGAAGTAGAGGAAGTGAGGAAGAGATTTTGAGGAGAAGATGTGAAAAAATGTGGAGGGAAAGTTGAGAAATTAAGTTTAAAAGTAAGATTTAGTGTGAATTTTGGAGGGAAATTATCAAGATATTGATTTGAAAGGGTCATTTGGCGGGTTTAGTAATTTGGATGGAAGTTGAAAAAAAACAATTTCTTTGGGTAGGCGCGATTAAAGTTGTGTTTATTGTTCATGACAATTCCTTTATTTATACCAAAAAAAATACAATATAGATTACACTAGGATTAAGAAAACCCATTACCAGTCATAATAAGACTTACCTAATCCTAATCTTATTAGTTATCAAACTGCTATTCGAAGTCGATAAATTACTGAATAACGTCGACAAATGTAATGAGCTTATCAATTTGTCTATCACTCTATCGTCTACAACATAAACCATAACATTTCAAAAAAAAAAATAACTAAGAAATATTTAGGAGGTTTATAATAAAATCGTTGTCTTTTTTAATAACCGTTTCAATTTCACCACCAAAATCAACGAATCAAAGACGAAAATAAGCTAAACTCGGTATTATTTTTTAATTATTTTTTTTAAAATTTAGGAGGATTAGAATAGAATCATCATTGTTTAAACAAATAGTAATGTGTCGACGTTCTATAGCACGACTCATCTTAAGTGTAAGCATACAGATTTAAAATTCCCAATTTTACAGATTGATAAGTCTTATTATTATTTATTTATAATAAGTTATACTCCCTTCTCTTCACTCATTTCTTCATCTTTCCTTTTACCAAAAGAATTAAGAAAATAGATTTGGACCGAACAAAACACACTACCCCACTGTCTCACACACAAATGTATTTGGAACACACAAAACACACAACCAAAAAACAAAAGAGAGAAGAAAACCCGACTTACCCAAAAAGAAAAGAGGGAGCACACAAAACAGACAACCCCACAACCAAAAATTGTCACTTTCTAACAATAAACTGATGATAATCTTTTTACTAGGATATATTCACATTCTATTGTTAAATTGTCCCAATTGATCCAACTAAATTTTAGACGGTTCCAGTCAGGGACGAAGCCACTGCTAGGCCAACACGGCCCGGGTAAAAATTGTTTGGTCAAGGTGATTTACAATTAGTAGCATTAAGTTTACAATGTTAAGATGTTGTCAAAGTGGTAAGTTCTCCACGGCCATATCCAGATTGGATGACATTTGCGCGTTCGATTCTCAATAGCTACGTGTTAATTTTGTTTTTTCTATTTGGATTTTTCTAAAGTATAGAATAACTTTGCTCAGAAATAACAATGACCCGTTTTTTTCGTTTTTTTTTTTCATTTAAACGGTTTTGCTAAATTATTATAAAAGCAATTAAAACGCATCCACTTCCAATAAACCTTGATAGATGTTAAAAACCTGGTAAATAAAGCATTTGGGAAGAATACAAGATCGTTTCACACTTTCACATACATAAGAAATTTGCATTACATGTAAGTTATGATAGAAACACTATTTCTTTTTAGAGTACTATTTTCTTATCACTTGTAATTTATGATGGAAAAACTATTTAAAATACAACGAATATGAAATAAAATTTTCACATATAACTTAATAAATAAATATAGTATGCTTCATAAGATTTTTTGAGTATGATAATAAAGAATTCAATATTATAGACATTCGAATCAATATCGATGCGAAACGTCTAAATAATGATTTAAGTTTTGCGATCGAGCGAAGACTATCGATAATCAGCAATATCAAAACCGGCCCGGGATAAAATTAAATCCTAGCTACGTCCTTGGTTCCAGTCACTTGAAATGTGAATTTGCATGACATTGATGTTATTACGAGATTGATGATCTCAACTCTAAGAGATTATCTTTAAATTTGTTAGATAAAAAATGATACAACTGGAACATATTACATTTATAAATGGTCGACTTTAGAATAGTTCTTTAGTTTTTATATTTTCCTTGTAAACTCATCGCTTGTACTTCCTCTAATCGAATTCAATGTTTCCTTTTATTTTTGGGTAGTTTTTTGAAGCGACCCTTTGACCGTATTGTTTTTCCTTTATACATAGAAATTTTTCACAAGAAATCTAATTTTATGAAGGATATTTTTTTTACATAACTAAATATGTTAGTTTTATCATTCAAAGTTTTATATTTTTTAATGAATTAACGGTGTTACTTTTTAAAGTTCGACTTTCAAAAAGTAAAAGAGAACATTGAATAGGATTCGAGGGAGTAATTCTTTTTTTATGTGTAACAACATCTACACACTACACTAGACAGTAGTGCAGTGGATCTATGACAAAAAAAAAAGGAAAAATTTAAAAAGGAAACAAAAACAATTTTCATGCATCCATATTGACGGTTTTCTTAATGTAAATTGTTACACACTTTCTCTATTCTATCTTATTCTCTCACAATCGCATCAAACAATATATATTTTTCTTAATTCACTTACCTTCAGCCCACACGATAATTTAATCAATTGTGAGAAGGTTGGAGATAAAAGGTAGATATCACCCTTCCTTTTTACTCCCTCTGTTTCGTTATTTGCTTACATTTTCCACTTTTGAATGTCTTAATTGTTTGTTTACATTTCTATACTGTGAAGGTTTTTATGAGTAATTTGATAATTCAATTGGACTATTGTTCATTTATCATCCAATATCAATACCCACAAATGGACTATTCCCCTCTCCTTTCGACCCAGTAAAACCAACTGGGCCCGATGGACGTGACCTGGGAAAGGTTGATATGAGACCCGAAATTAGTCGAAACCCCGATTTGACCCGATCCGACCGAACATGACCCGAAAAAATATAACTCTAATTGAACAAATAAGACTTAAAATGACTAATTTAAAAACACATTTAATATTATTTAGGAAAAAATAAATAGTGAATTATCAAAATTAAACTAAACAAAGATAATAATACTAAACATACTTTTGTTTCTCTTAACCATTGACCTGAAAATGACTCAGACCCGAAATAACCTGGCCCACTTAATCTGAAACTGACCCGGCCAACATACCCACAAAACACCTAAAACAACCGACCGAACTAACTCGATAAAATGATAAACTTGCTCATGGCGTGCTCGGGGATAATCTCCTCCTTAAAGCTTACAAAAGGAATAAATTCCTCTCCAGCCTCCTTGTAGTACTCCCGCATCTACGCCTTGTTGGTGTGCCGCCATAACCCAGGCTTGTTGTTGAGATGGAAAGCCGTCTGATAATCTACCTTCAACTGCTCAGGACATTGGACAACCTCAAAGATGTTCTCCATCTCCCCACACCACTCGTCCGACATTTTGGCGCACCTATCCCTTCATATTTTGTCGAACGATTTGAGGCACAGTATTACTTATGATGGTAGCATCCACCACAACCTCGTTCGCCTTTATAATATTCAGCAGTGCCTCAGTCAGTGTCGCATTTTCGTTACTAGTCGTTCAATGTCCTCCGGGGGCATGTTATCGTATCGACTAGTTGTTGCCTTCTTAACCGTCTTCAAAACAAGTGGAAAAAGTAAGCACAAAACCTCTCGCAAACATCGAGTTGAAAAGGAAAACCAAGACGTGGCATGCAACGAAACCACTCGGTAGAGTGACTCTACTCGATCGAGTACCCCTTCTAATCGGCCGGACCGAGTAGAATGAGTCCAGCGACCAACCTGCATCGTCCATAAAATCAAATCAATCAGTCGGGTGCTTCCACTCGGCCGGGTACCTGGTGTGCTTGACCGGATACACCTGAATTCCGCACTATACCTTTATTTTCGCAGTTCAATTTCACAAATCATCCTATATATCACATGTTACTACCTGTTTTTGATGTATTAAGTCTACTAACATATTATATTGTTATACAGTCTACAATCCCCCACATGCATGCATTGACACCCTAAGTTTATTAGGTTCATTGGTTTAGGTTCCAAGATCTTCTTTCCGATACGGCGATACCACATTGTAACACCCCCACTTACCCAGTTACCCATGAGCCTTTAGCAAGACCTTCCAAGTAAGAAGGGGCGTTAGTATCTCGGTTGCCCGAGGTAGTACATATCAAATAGTCAATTTTAAAACAACTAAAGCATTTATTTAAGGTGAAGTGGTAACAACAACACAATATCCAAATCCGACTCAAATTCAAACACAACTGATGACTCGGCAAGGTGAACTCGCTCTCTGCCCTTCGCGCAACCCCAACATACAAGGATATTAAACGGACCACTGTAGATTCAAACCATTTAAAGCGTCAATAACTCATATAAAATCAATATCAATCAATACCATAATACAATCATCACACAACTGTGCCATCAACAAGCACATGTACCGTACTGTAAACCACCAATCGCGGTGTCATCAACACACTGTTGTGTCTATGGCCCGCCAATAGACACAATGAGCTCTACCGTAGCAGGTCACCCCTATGTGCGCACCTCCTCCTTGACGGGAGCCATAAGAAGAGATCCACAAAGTCATGGATCACGGTATTCCGCAACTGCTCCATATAATCAACCACCTAGAAACACCATATCATCAACGATATTTATCCCGATCACTTCCCTTTCGGGTTCGTGAGTCGGAATCCCTTATCTTTGGCAAAGGTCCACTAAAACGAGTTCGTTCTCATGGACCCCGACAAAGGTTAAGATCAATAAATCCACGTTATCTTCCGAGTCATCGATCCCAATCCTTATCCCAAAGGTAAAGTTCAAACCGACAATTAAAGGCAACCTCCTTAGGTTCTCTTTTCCGGATTCAACCCAAGTCGACAAGTAGTCTAGGTGATGTGAGCCGGCCCCTAACCTAATCAACTCCCGTTGATGGTCAAGGGTTAAGAGTCAACAACAATCCCAAATAGAACATAAGCAACTCAAATCCTTTAATTAACCCTAAATAAGTACCCAACAACTTATTAATTATGAGACTCAAACAAGCTAAGTAAGCTAGACATGTTATTGATTAATCGAATTCTAGTGAGAATAATACTAACTAATCATGAACAAATTAGCATTACACATATAACCCACTACTCTAATCACAACATTAAACATAGTGAAAATAATAAAGACTACTTCTTTAAATTAAACAAAACTAACATAACAATAACACTAAACAAATAATTTAATTGTAACTAATTAAATTATTAAACTAACTAAAAGATAAGAATAATCTAAGTAACAGTAAGATAAAGAGAGAGAGAATACATAATATCAATTTTAAAAGTAAATTGTATATATCAATTTTAAAAGTAAATTGTATAAGAAAGCTAGAAAATTGACTTACAAACCAAAAAGATTAAATCTTAGGGTGAATTAAATTAATACATACATGTATTCCTTACAAAATGAGACGGAAATTTATAATATGGGACTATGGGAGCACATGAAATAAGGGGTAAAATGTATGTAAACCTACGCATAAAAACTTATCAAATAAGGTTAAAATGTAAGAGAATAAAGATGAGAATCAGTCCAAATTAATTGTATATCACTACCATTTTTATTATGTGGGATGACATGTCACAAGATAAATCCAGTGGGACAAGGATCTCAACTCGATTTTTAGGAGATTTGACTTATATATTAATTAATTTTCAGCATCTCTACTTAATTTTTATCATTGAATTAATTTTGGCTTTCAATTGAGTTGCTAAAAAAATACTCATAGCATCTACTATATACTAATCCACAAACATTTAGAGCATTTCTATTGGCTGCAGGAATTAAGGAATAGTGGGCCCCACATCAAAACTAAAACATTAATTACCTTCTCTCCTCTTCTGATTTATTTAGACTATGTTTACATATTTACAAACTCTGTTTACATATTTTATTTTCATACACAATTCCATAATTTTTTTCATATTCCATGATTAAAAAAAAATTATAAACTAATAATTTCATGCAAAACAAAGTCCAAAAATTAAAATTACAATACTCTTGCAACTAAAAAAAATAATTTCAATTTCAAACAATTAATAATTAATAATTATAATTATAATACTCTTGCAACTTAAAAAATTTCTCAGACGGAACTATAAATTGCTTGATGAGACGGAACAATAAATTGTTGGATGAATATACCTGTAAAAAGGCAATACTCGATTAATAATAAAAAAAAAACAGAATAAAAGTAGATTATTAATAATCAAAATAAAAAATAAAAATAAAAAACAAGAAAAAATTGCTCATTCTCCATACATACACCATGCTTAACAAATTAAACGAGGGATATATATAATCAGAAAAGGGGCAAGAAAAAAATGATAATCCTAATTTATAAAAATTGCTCATTCTCGATGAAAAAAATTGAAAATTACGACATTACGAGAATCGTATATTCTGGAAGCAGCACAAGTGCACAAATGTTTCAGTCATTAGCAATTAATTTATAATTTTTTTATATACAAAATGTATACATTAATCATAACTCTTATAGATAAAAAAAAAGATAATCTCCTATATATAATAGCTAAGTCTTTTAGGTAGTTTTGATTGCTTCCTTGAATTATGGGGTAAAAAATTGACTTTTCTTTTCCACTTCCTTTTTCCAGGAATTTTAATTTCCTTTTCTACATTTTTACAATCTCATAGTATACAATTTATAACATGTCAACTTTGGAATAAAATAGTTTTTGAATATAAAGATTGAGAAACCATTATAGTTCTTATAGATATGAAAATGAAAATTAATATTTTTATAACATAATTTCTATAAAGTAATGAATAATGATGAAACAATAATATTCCTCAATTGAATGATCCATTAAAAATTGTGCAACTCACAAAATTTTAATAGTGGCACGAAGTATTAAATTTTAATTGCTTTGATTTTAAAAATATAAAACCGTTAAGAAATAAAAAGGTAAAAAATAAAATTAAAATCATTATAAACATATTTCTAATATATAATAGACCCAGTTGGAAAAAAAAATGAAACTTGAACAATGTAAATAAATATTTATAATTGCATGCAGGTAAAAAAAACAAATAAATGAAATGAAACAATTGTATGATAATTGAATAAAGAGTTTCAATTAAATATTATAATGATTACTGATTAGTAACTTAAACCATATACCAACAAATATCCAATTTTTGACTTATTTATATTGGCAAGACATTGAACATTTAACGATAGCGCCTATCATTACGTACGACCCGTGCATTGTTTGAACGGGTTTAAAACTAGTTTACTAATTATAACTAAACAGCTAATATGTTTTGCCAAAAAAAATAACTACTTACAAAATCATAACAAACAATAACTGTTAAAACAAAGTAAGTCAAACAACCAAATAAGTTACCCAACATTGTAGAAAACATAATTTACATTTCTCAAAAAAAAAAAAATCATCATTTAACTTGACCAAAACAACTCCAAATTACAATTTGTTTAGCTTGATTTCCTCATTTAGTTACACCCCATTCCTACAAATACAACAATTGATAAAAAGTTGTCATCTAATCATACATTTCCTTATATTTACCATTTTTTTCTTCTATTTTTCAATTTTAATTCCTTTTAGGAAAAAACCCCTCTTTTTTTTATAATTGAGCATGAATTGTATAAAATGCAAACTTATTAAGAAGATAAACTCCAATTGTAATAAGAACAATAAATCTCTTAACAATGAGGATAAGGATATATCATCATATTTGGCAAAGAAACATCTTCGTTACAATGCTTTGGATAAGAGAAGTTGGTCAGGAAACCTAATGTCACCCTCTTGTAATAATGGTAATAAACAAGAGGATTATTACTTGCATCCCGAAAAGAAAGTTAAATTTGCGAGGCAAGGGAGCGTGGGCGCAATGCCATACCACCACCGCGAGGTAGATGATGATCGTCTTGAAACCGAGCCAAGGTTGGTGAGGAGTGTTGGAAGAAGAAGGGATTGGAGCTTTGAGGATTTGGATGTTGAACAAAGGGAAACCAAGAGAAAAAAATGAACAAGTCTTTGGAATTTCCCCTTGTTGCATGGTACTATTATATATAACGTATATATCTTTCTTATTATATGTGCTATAACTTTACTTGTATCATGTACTTCCTCACTTCGGTTTAATTCGTTACGTTTCTTTAATATGTAAGGTGTATTTTATTGAAATATATCTAATTCAAGTGAATCGAGGGAGTTTAACTATGTACTCCGTATGATTGCTTGAGGTTTAACATAGTTGTAACTTGGTAAATGCAAATGATTTCATTTGCATATGCAAAATCTATGTGCTTCCATTTTGTTATTATTTACTTCTAATCTATATTGATTATGTATTATCCTTATTTTTATCTGCAATGCACACTTTTTTTTTTCTTGTTTACGAATTAAGCTAGCGTAATACTCCGTAGTATATAGTATCTACATATGGTGTATGTGGTAAGGCCCTTGTCAAAGTTGATTTCGATACCAGGAAGAAGATTGTCCAAACTACTTACAGGATTTGGCTACCCTATACACAGGTAGACTTGATAAAATTGACCTGGCTTGAATAACCTGAACTCTAGACCCGAGCTTGACCTAAAATCCGGATTGACCCATTGCAGTCCGACATAAATTTTGTATTAAATGGTTCTCGCTTAGGACCATTATATTAGAACTTCAATTATAAAATAGACTCAAATTATCTCATTTGATTACCCTATAGAGAATTAGAGATAACAATGACAAATATTTCAACCTATTTGAACTTCACAAATGAGAAACAAAATTGAATAATGTACTATACAATTTAAAAAAACACCCGGACTTGGAGGTAAAGGTATACAATTTTGATCTAGTAAATGGACCATTAGGATCCAATGTCGCTGATCAATTGAAGTCGGATCTGCATTATTCAAAAATGTTTGATCCAGACCGTGTCGTTTTCCTAATTATTTTTGTTAAATTCAAATATGTTTTGGGCATGTCATTGTCGAAATCATTGTCGGTAAATTCAAGTCATATTGAGGTTTCGGATCATACTCAGGCAATCAGGTGCGACTATTCAAAACTCACGTTTAAAGGTAAAGATTCTCATCATCATCAATTTATCATAATTACCCTTGATAGATAAATCCACAGAATTTCTTGTATAAACTCCCAAGTAAAGATTAGAACAAAACATTAAGACATCAGTAATGGTACAACAAACAAAAGCAGCTTACGATAAACAGCAGCAGACTAATAAGTGCAGCTGGTTGTATGGAACCCTCTACATGTAAACATAATCCCTTCCGCAATTGACATTATATCTTCCGTGCTTCCAACGGTTTTGAGCCGCAATTCTAAATCCGCAACCTGAACATTTAAGGAGTTAACATAGAGTGAGGATTTAAACGCGGCAGGGTTGAGATGATCTAGCATTACTATAATCTGAGACTATTCAACTAAAATCCTCATTCACATAGCCATTAACTCAGTAGAAACCGAAAACAAGAAATAACTACCACAGAATATGAGTCGATTTCACGGTATTTTTATATCGGGACAATCTCGTATGAGAATTTGCACATATAAGTAAAAAACATTCCACTTACCATTATCGATGCGCTTGGAAGTAAAAGTCTAGCTCCTCTTCAATCTAGCCTCAGCTTTCCAGTCTCTCCTCCCTAGTTTGCTTCTCACATTCTCAGTATTGCTTGGTTTTTCTGCTTCGGAAGTGCCAGAATGAAAATTTGGCAATTGTTCCGCACCAGGTAAAGACAGGCCAGTTGAAGCAATCCCATTACACATTGGTTCTTGCTTAACTGTACGAAGGTGGGCCCTCCTGGCATCCTTTTTCCAATCTCGCTTGCAATGTACACGAGTTACAGCTTGAACTACAGGTACATCTGTTGGCAATACTGTCATCTGCATCTGAGATGACTGTTGGCTCCCACAAAGCTTGCTGGAACTGGTTCGAAGCCGTTTCTTTTCCCTGTACCTACGTTGCCGTTCTCGGCTTTTGAGCCGACGGTTCATGACATCATTGAAGCTAATGCCAATTTCGTTCGGATTAGAAGATTCCATAGCTCAGTGATCCTGTTATAAGCACCCTTTAGAGAGAGATGTGTTAAAACTTATTAGAATATCATGCTAGTATGCGAGTATGTGAAGAGACATTCAATAAGCTAGATCCACGTAATGAAAAGACTGGGGAACACCCAGAGTAAAGAAGCAAGGTAATGGAAAAAGTTGTAGACATGGACAGCATAATCTTTGCCATAGAAAAACAGGTTTCGGAAGCACCCCTAGAAATTTAGATGAGTGGGTTAGGAGTTTATCTAGCTTTACCATAGGTCTGAGACTCTGAGGTTCGAACTCCAGTGAATGCAGCACTGATAAAAAAGGAGGGAGAGCTTTATAACCCTCGGGGTCCTAATAAAGTAACAGGATTTAAAGAGCTTAAACCGGATGTATTACACCGAAATAATAGAAGAAAACAGTGGTTGCTGAATAGAGTTTGTTGACAGATGGGGGAAAGCTGCTGAAACCGGAAATTTATTTCAAAATTAAGAAAGTGTATACTGAAGAGAACAAAAATCTTCCCCCAGGATAAGCTACTCATATTCGTCATCAGCAACAAAAGAGGAAAAGAATCCCACGTTTCAGGCTTAGTGTATGAGTCGGTTTTAAAAGCCAGACTTATATATAGTGCTAACTGCTAAAGTTTAAAATTTGAGAGAAAGCAAAAAAATATCAAGTTACATCTGATAGCTCCGAGTATCTCTTAACAGAAGAAAATGTTAAATAAGGATCTTCAAGAAATAGAAAATGCTTTTGGTGAAAATGTGAAATCTAAACATCTATAACTGTCCAATCAGATACACTTTCCGTACACATAAACTTAAAACTCCCTATATAGCAACACAAATTCTCATTTGTGACGGACCGACACGTCGCAAGCTTGCGACGGGTCAAATTCCCCTCACAAAGAGCAAGTGGGGGGCAAGTGGGGTGCAAATGGAGCCCCCCACTTGCCTTGCCACTTGTTCTTTGTGAGGGGGATTTGACCCGTCGCAAGCTTGCGACGGGTCGCCTCGTCACAAGCAAGACTTATTGAGAAACACAAATGTGAGCAATCGCTAAAACATATTAGCTATCGACTCATTTAATGCCTCACATTAACAAATCTGCAAGTAGATATACCCATTTCATTTTCTCCTAAACTTCCCTTTCAATTAATACATCGCAAAACTTGTCTGGTCTCATGAACTGACAACTCCATGACTCCATGTCTCCCTTAACTAAACAATGCTTAATTTCATTATTCAACTTTCCTCTTTAAAAGGTATTCCATATAAAATCCGGGTTGACCAAGCACAAACCAACAGTCTAACATGACACGACAAGGAAATCGATGGGAAGGAAAACCTAACCAGCAATGCTACGCATTTCAAACTACTCATGCTATATTTCAGAAATATGTATGGAAATATCGCGAAATGTATAACAGTCTATTGGAATGGCGGGGTAAGTGAATTACACTAGTTCATTCATAAGATCACTCTCTTTCTTGCACCAAGATCATACAACTAGTTGAAGATCATATCGGAACTCTAATCGATATCCCAAAGAGCTCTAACAAAAGTTACACAACACCACAGAAAAAAAAAATGATTGAAAATTTCCAGACCAAAATAAACCCTAGACTTCCTCTTCATCCCACTAAAAAACACCCAAATTGTATCTCCAAAATGTCAAAAAAAAAGATCAGAACTTTCAGCTTGCCACCATTTAATACTCCAACAATAAACAGTTGAAAAACACATAATTGAGCCAAACATAAATTCCAAAACCATATCTAAACAAAACAAGACAAAAAAATAATGAAAAATTGATTTGGGTATTTGATCTAAGCACTTAATTAAGGGATTAAGCTGAATTTCGAAGTAAATGAAGGAAATTTATGGAATGATGCAGCCTGCAGGGATAAAGTTGGTGCATTTTAGAACCCAGATACAAAACAATGTAATAAATAATCAAGAACAATAAATGAAAGACATAGTAGAGAGATTATGTATGCTTGCTCACCTACACAACACACAGGTTCTGGGAATTGGAGATTGGAGGAGAATGTGCTGAGTAAGCTAAAGCTGTCACTGATTTATATAAAATGAGATTTTGTGTCCAAATTCTATGAATTTGAACAAGGTTTGGACTTAGGGTCCTTGAGTTGGAAGTTGATGTCCGAATGGACTTAGTAGTGACTAGTGACTAGTGACTAGTGACTAGTGAGAGGTGGCCACGGGTTTTGGCCAAGCCCTTTTGGCTTTGAAACGGACTACAACAAAGGGCAGGATAAGACGGGCGGATGGGGGGTGTCTTATGCTTGGGTTGGGTGTGGTGGGACGGTTATGACGTACATGAAGAATATTTATATATCTGCATTTGGTTGGCTTGAGTTGGGTATAGCCTGTGTCCAGTGTCCACAGGTTCGTTGGGTCGGGCTGAGGCATGAGGGGACCCGAGTGGCAGGTTGGGCTGACTAGCTAACCATGCAAAGTGCAAGCTCGGAACACTAATGAATAATTTGTGGCTTACTAGTCTAAGGTTATGGCAATAGTAAAATGATTTTACTTATAATTTATCGTGTGATAGTATGTTATAAATTATATAGGTAGAAACAAAAATGGATTGTCGAAGAAATGGATTCTAAATTTAAGTTATGAGTGATCTAACTTCTAAGGATAAGTAGCATGAACTTTAAAACTTAATGGAAAAAATAACATAATTAAAGGATTATTAGATTGGATGATAAAATGGACCTCCTTTATTTAAGGATGTAGAGATGATTCTATTCGAAAAGGGTGACTAACTTTGGGTGTGTGACTTCTACAGGTTGTCGAACATGTCGTGTGTCCAAGGCCTACTCCTCAAAAAATTACTGTTTAGAAGTCAAAGGTGGTGACTGGTGACTATAGGATCTACTATTAGGAGACAAAGACAGAGAAAGACATAGACAGACAGAGATTGGTGTATGAGTTACTTCAATAGTTTGACCTTTGATTACCAGGTTTATATTAGGTTCATATACCTACTCATAAGACTCTTCTTATGATTAAATAGTTAACCATTTAATTAGTTTCTTAGATCTAGTGCACGCAAACTAAATAAAACAAAGTAGAGAAGAAAATTGTTCCTCACAATGTTGTTTTGGACGAGTAAAGGGCACAAGAACAAGACTCCTTCTTGTTCTTGTTCTTGAGCTTATGATGGAGGGATGATCTTCCTAGTTCCAAGTATAGGGAACACTCCAATTAGTTGCACCAAGACACTCCCTTAATCACTCAAATATTGTTTTACTAGAACAATTGACAAGTACCCTTAAAAATGCATACAACACTTCAAAATTACTATACTAGTAATATAGTGTTAATGCTTGAACATAAGTTCTATGAAAATTCTTAAGTTTCTAACTATGTAATATTTCTAGTGAGAAGTTTTTGTATTATTAGAATTATAAGATGAAGTGCCAAATAAAGAGAAAAACATCGCCTCTTATGCACATGCCAACCGGCCACCTTGCATGAGATAGGGTGATGCTTTTACTTTTTCTCTTAACAAGAAGCTAGGGTAGGTACTAGGTTTAGGGTGGCAATCATGTTGTCTAATTCTCAATTAGACCAACTAATAAAGCCTAACCACCTTACTTAATGACCCTCAAAACCGGCACTACTACTTAAAAAGTAGCCCATTTTATAAATTGTGATTTTTGTCATTTGTCACATATGTGACACTGTAGGGCTGAGCAAAAAATCCGTTTATCCGAACCGATCCGATATCCGATTCGAATCCGATCCAAAAAATTGGATATCCGATCCGAAATATTCGGATATCGGATCGGGTACGGATATCAGTTCTAAAAGTTCGGATATCCGTATCCGATGCGAAAAAAAAAACTACTCCCTCCGTCCCGGTCATTTGTTTACCATTTCCATATTTGGGTGTCTCATTCATTTGTTTACCTTTCTATATTGAGAAGGCTTTTGATGAGTAATTTCATCACCCAATGGGACTATTGTCCACTTGTCATCTTATGACACTACCCACAAATGGTCCCCTCCCCTTTCCTTGGTATTTGTGCCAAAAGCAAAGGTAAACAAATGACCGGGACGGAGGGAGTACATTTTACTGAAACAAGTGGGCTGCGTCTTTGGTAAACTTAATGATGAAAATGGCCCAAATACACACCACAATGCAAACCCTAAAAATGTGATTAAGAGCCATCCTATATAAACTTCCATCCTACCATAACTTCATTTCTTTTGCTTCTCCATTATTCATTCTACCTCAATCTACCACCTAATCAACATCGCAGACAAAACCCGACGACGCAACCGCCGCTACCCTCGACAACGCCACCACCGCTACACACTATGATGCCATCATCAACACAACAAACACAGTGCCGCCAATCCAAACTCCACAAATACTACGCCGCCACTCGAAACCTGTACAAAGATTAAAATTTTGTTGCCTTCTCTCCAATCCTGTATTTTTCTAACTGTGCGTGTATAGATCCTTCCTATTTTGATTTTTTGCCACATTAAAAGATTACAAAGGTCTATATTTCATATCTTAAGTTTTGAGCAACCAAACATATATATACTGATTGTTGCTATTCAACACACTTGAGTTTATAATTGATAATTGAGTAATGGTCTGATTAAAATGTATAATCAAGGTAGGGTTTAGCTAAGGATACTACTCCTACATTAAAACTTTCTTTTTTTTTTTGGGTATGAAACTATAAATTTGGACGAATAACTTGAATCTTTGGACAAATATTGTTGAGTTCTAAAACTGATTTTTTTGCGGATAGTTAACGGATATTTGGATATCCGATCCGATTTTTTCGGATATTAAATTCGGATATCCGAAGTAGTTCGGATCGGATACCGGATATTGAAAATTTGAAATTTCGGATCGGATATATCCGATCCGAAAATCGAGTTCGGATCGGTTATCCGATCCATGCTCTACCCTAGTGACATGTGACATAAGACATGTTGTTTGTCTTATAAATATGTATTTAACTAATTTAAATGTTGCAATCTCATGACAAATAAATTAAACTTGACATTTTGAGTAAATATTTATAATCACATGTATAGAAAATGGATCATCTCATATTTGATTAATATGATCTACAACTAATTGTAATCATAATCAATCAATCATGTTTATCTCAAATGTTTCATAAACATTAAGCATTCTTAGTAATATAATAATGAAATTACTAAATTGAATCTTATTTAATCATATTACAATAAGATATAATTCTCACTAATTGTACAATCTTGTTCTATTTAAGGGATTAATTAATCTGTATCGTTATACAATTAATTAACTTTCATGATTAGGGAATCGTCTTTCGGTGTGACCTCAAGGGATCAACTGATCACCACCGTCATACGACAGTAACGTCAAAATCTAGTAAGCAAACGTTACCGATTAATGTGGAACAGTTGACTATAATGTTAATCATCCCTTTGTACTCTTGAAAAAAATATTTAATTAAGTGATCACACTATTGTTGAGGACACTTACTCCAACAGTTTAAGTTCGTAAGATGAACCAGTATTTAGGCGTTGTTCTTTTGCACTTAAATAATTGAATGAAGTTGAACATAACTAAACTAAAATGAACCAAGCTGAACTATATAAGAAATAAACAACTTAATTATTAGAAGTACTAAATATATAATAAAAAAGATAAAAAAAGATAACAATAAAAATAGTAATAATAATAATGACGAAATTCTGATTATGACAGGAAATCATATCAATGTTGAATAGCTACTGCATTCCTGGATTATTAATGGAAAGTACAGTAATTCAGCCGCTTATGACTAGTTCATAACTGCCAAGGAGACTGATGTAAAAGTAAGTTGATTTTTAGTGTTTTATTTAGAATAGTAAAGTTGCAGCGGAACTAACATTTTTTTTGGTATTTTGAATGAATAAAACGAAACCAACAACGATATGATGTGATCAATTCTCTTTCCTCGCAAGGAACTCAAAACCGAACACAACTAATATTCAACCTCGCAAGGTTGAATATGTATTAATTCACTATCGTAAGAACAAATTAATAGAACATATACTCGCAAGTAATAAGAACTTTAACAAGAAACCTTGTATTTAATTCTGAAATAAGATGAATAAAATCATCATACAAGCCCTCGATTTATACTAGTAATATTTACCTAAACTAACTCAGAAACAATAAAGAAATAACACAACAACTACCTTATTTGAAATTAGGAAACTAAACTGTCGTACACTTATTAGGAAACTAAGAACAATAAAATGAGCAAATAAACTAAACACCGCACCAGTTATCCTACACGGTTTTGGTGCCTTAGAAACCGTTTATTCCAGCCTTGGAAAGCGTGTCACCAACTCATCAACCTTATTCAAGCTCCACGCCATCTTCGCTCTTCTATGTTATCATATTTACCGAGCTCGATCCCATTTTGAAACATTTGGAGATGTGAGATACATTTCGAGTAATAAAGACTTCATTTTCATTCTCTTCCAATGCTCGCGCATCAGCTACTCTCCCATCGGCTTAAGGCCTTAAACATCACAGTGTTATACCTAGCCATGTATTTTTCACATCTCTGGCAATTCAGCAGAAATTAGCTATTGTGGATAATCTCATTAGCAAGAGGATGTATTTAGTGAATAAGTGTGTGTTACACAAAGTTGCCAATGAGTCACATAAGCATCTATTTTTTCAATGCTCCTATGTCAAGGACATCTGGAGTGGAGCCCTAATATGGCTTGATCTAACTCCCTGAAGTGATGATTGCAAAAAAGAGTTAGAATGAAGTATTCAAAGAAGCTATTATAGGCACTAAAAAGTTGCTTGGTACAATGCTTCATTGTTGCCATTGTGTATCATATTTGGCATGAAAGGATCTTGAGAATAATTTTGGGACTAAAAGACCCACTACACAAGTACTCCATAAGTTGAAAATTGGTGTTAGCATCATGCACTGTTTAAAGGTGCCATGTCTGTAAGGTTGGTGCTTGTTTGGTCAATCCTTCTTTATCTAGTCATTTTGCAGGTCTTCAGTTTAGTTTTGGGGAATCCAGTGAAGAAGAGGCTATTCTGCATGCCTTGAATCGGTTTATTGAGACCCGTGGTGGTGATGTGGGTCTTTCAATGTTGTTAGTTGACTTCCAGAATGCTTTCAACTTGGTTAATCGTGTAACCATGTTACATGAAGTTTGTCGCCACTGATGGGTTCTACCCCGATGGATGGAGTTTTTTTTTTCTCTAGTCATGTCCTACTGTATTATAGGGAGCATAACGTGTGGTCTTGTCGGTGAGTCCAGTAGGGTGATCCTTTGGGCCCTGTGCTTTTTGCTTTGGTGTTGCATCCATTGGTGTGTAAGATCAGAGACTCTTTTGAACTGAGTCTGAAGGCTCGGTACTTAGACGATGACACAGTGTTTTGGAGACACTTTGGCTGTAGGGAAGGTCCTGGAATTGATTATGAAGGATGGTCCTCGATTTGGCCTTCATCTTAATGTTGTTTAGACCGAGGTTTTTGGGCCTTCGTAGGACCCAATAAGTCGGCTTCCTGTTGTCCCCCCTCCCTCTATCGCTCGGCCTTTGCATGGTGTCATAGTTCTAGGTGGTTCGGTCACTGTGTGCCCGGTTTTCGGCAGCGAAGTTATGGCAAATAGAGTTACTAGGAGCATAAAGCTTATGGATTATGTCGCGAGGATTGATGACCCACATTGCGAGTTGCTTTTGCTTTGGGCTTGTACTGGTATCTCTAAACTTTACTTTGCCTTGCCCCGCACATGTTTGGATCGACCCAACTTTCTTTTGATGCGGCATTGTGTTCTAACTTGAAACGTATTGTCACTGCGTCTTGGCCTGGGTTTGGGGATTGGCATTGGCGCCTTGACAACTTCCTTTTTCATTTTGGGGGGCTCGGATTTTATGTTGCTGTGGATATCGTACAATATGCCTTTCCGGCATCTCGTTTGCAGTAAGCTGAGTTGCAATCTAAGCTCCTACATCCTTCTGGTGTCATTGTTGTTGGCCCTACTTTCGCCAACGCTTTGTGCGTTTTTAATGAGACCACGATTATGTTCTTCTACGTGACCTTAGTGAAATCATTGTCCCTAAACTTATGAAGAAATTGGTAGATATTTATTTTGCAAATGTTGCTGCTACATCGAAATCTGTTTTCTCTTTGACTCCACGGCAAGTGGATATGGAAGTCTCAGTAGGGTGCTCACTCCTCTGAATGGTTGTGTGATGTTCCTATTTTTGGGTTGGGGCAGACTATAAATGAAAGGACCTACCGTAGTGTGCTTAGTAATCGACTGGGCGGTGTTCCGTTGTTTACAATGTTTAGGCCATGTCCTTCTCGTTCGCGGGTCTTCGATGATGATGTCTATGATGAGCAAGCTTTGTCTTGTGCTGGTACTGTGGGCATTAAGCATCGAGATAACCAAGTTCGCGACACTTTATTAGATATTTGCTTCGGGTATGATATTTCAGCCGGTAAGAAGGTTGATATCAGTTTGGTTGATGAGCGTGACAAGCCCCTTCGTCCAGTGAATTTGTTACTTTATTCCTCGGATAAGGGGCAAGATGTGTGTGTCGATCCGATAGGGTCATACCCCTTGACTCAGTTGAGTTGTCTGATTTTCTGCCCAGTCATGTTGTCATTGGTTCTGCTCAGCGTAAGTGTGTCAAGAATCGAGATTTGTGCTTGGTGGATGGTTATGATTTCCAACCCTTCTTCTTCACTTCGCTGGGGGAGTTAGATACATATGTTTTTGCTTTGCTCAAGCGGATTCAACAATTCTAAATATTCTAAGATGTCGGGGCACCTGCTGCCGCTTACATTTTTACTAAATTTAACTTTGTTATCTCTATGGGAGTGGGCGCCCAGATTATATCTCGGTTACTTCTTGTAAATTTTGATTTTCTATTAATAAATGAAGCCTTTTAAAAAAATAATAAAAAAATTAATAATAATGGGTTCTTAAATTCATCTGCCATTGTTGCTCGTCAATCCAACTCCATGGCCGGGGGAGAGGTGAACCGATAAAATCACAATGATCTTTGCATTGTACGAATGATTTTCAATCTACAGGTACGAATTTTCAATGCTCTTTTTTCAGTTCTTTTGTGGGTCATATCGTTTTTGTAATACCCCTTCCTTTATTGATGTAATTTTGGCTACATTGCCAAATTCTAAGAATCATAAAAAGGAAGCAGATGATTCTTTAGCAACTAAGGATGATATTATCGGTTCATTTCTTCTTGGTAAAACAAGGGAAGCTATGGAAATATCTCAAGCTAATGTACTTTATAGTGTAGTTTCTCATGTTCCTAATTCTACTGAAATTGACATTTGGAGGAAATTGAAGATGAAATAACAAAATGGAAATATACGTTAGTATGTAGGAAATCGTTTTGGGGCAAAATTAACATTAAAGAAAGTGACTGAATTTCTCAATGAGCACTGAGATCATGGACCTCTTCCTATAGTTTAATATTACAAAAAGGGCTAGTTCAGTTTCACATTTGATAATGAAGATGATATGAATAAGTTTCCAAAGAGGGGGCCATGGAAAATCGGTTCAAATTCTTTTATTCCTAAGCAAGGGTCTCCTTTTTATTGCATCATAAAAACTGTAACTAAGGTTCCAATTTGGGCATTTTTTCCTGACCTAGATCCTTACATGTGGACTGACACCATTCTTAGCAAAATGGCAAGTATGATAGGAACACCATCGTTTGTTGATCTTCCAAGCACATGTAAGGCAAAACTGTCATTTGAAAGGATTATGGTAAAGGTCGATGTTTCTTAAGAATTGCTTCAACATGCCATAATCAATGCTCCATACATAGGACAGTATGGGAAGAGAATAGTGTATGAATGGATACCCTTTTATTATCATACTTGCAAGAAATTAGGTCATAAAGATGTTACTTGCAGGAAGAATAACAAGCATACCGAGCCCCAAGCATGTTAAGCCCGGAAAGCTGAAACGAGTGTTGTTAAGAAGGTTTACAAACCTATTTCTAAACCTACAACTCTACATCTGATAGCATTTTGACTCGTTTTTCTCGTCCTTAAGTAAGTAAATTACTTAGTATTAGCTCATTTTAGCACAAACCGCATCTTGTCCTCTCTCGTCATACTTTTTTGTATTTCTGAGTCATTTTCTATGCATATGTCTCACTTGGTCGGAGTCACTCGAAAATATGGCAGACCCGTAGCTAAAGTGGGACGTAAATAAAAGCCTATAAGAAGATCTCAAAAGGAAAATGGAGCAGAAGAATATCAGCCACCGTTGGGTGAAATTTCGCCCAACCAACGACATTTTTGTGTATTTGTGCGTTTCTTTTTTGACCAATGTCTCCACCAGTTGAGTTTTACCCGACCAAGTGAAATGGCACACGGCGGAAGCACCCGTCCTCTTTTGTATTTTGAAACCCCTATTTTGCAACTTGGTATAAAAGGGGAAAATGAGACTTTCTAAGATGAAGACTTAGTTCTAGAGAGAGAATAACATAATATTAGAAAGGAAAATACTAGATATAATCTTGTAGTTTTATGAATTCAAGCCTTATTTAAGTTTATTCAAGTTAGTCTTCTCATTTTTGTTCTCATGTTGGTAACTTCTTCTTCCTTGCTTTTCTTTAGTACAATTTGAATTCGCATCTTACATAGGGGTAATAATTAAATAAGGCAGCTCGTAAGCATCTCAAGATCGTCGGCTCGGTCAAAGCTCGGCTTGTGCGAGCTCAGCTCTGGCTCGGACTCGGCTAAGAGCTTAACTAATCAAACCGAGCAAACACTGGCTCGACTCGAAAAGCTCGCGAGCTCGGACTTGTGTGATTAAATAAGATATTGCTCATATTTTATAAAAATATTTTATCCTTTTTATATCAATCAAATGTCTCACATATTTGAAAATATTTTTACATATAATCTTAGAGTCTTGTTACCGAAAATATCGGAAAAAAATCAAAAAATTAACAATTATATATAGGATTGATTTGAGCTCGAGCTCGCGTTAAAGTTCGCAAGCTTGATAACAAGCACATCTTTTTCAAGCTCGGGTAAGCTCGAGATTGGTTCGGGCTCGAATTTTGGTTCTTGAGTACAAGCCGAGCAAGGCCAAGCTCGGGTTCTGCTCGACTCGTTAACACCCCAAATCTTAGATTTAATCTGCATCATTAGTTTAGTAAGTTAATTAGCGATTTAATTATTGTTAACCCTGTGTTAATTAACTATCATCTTAGAAGATCTATTTCTCTTTTAATTAAAGTTTGAATCTTCTTCGCTATTAGAATGTCTTTATTTACGAATTCTTTCCTCTTTGCTATGAATAACGTAGAATTTGTCATGTGTGAATAATTTCTTACTTAGGGGGAAGGGGGATTAGAGTTCTCATGCTTGTCTCGTAATGGTTCGATTCATTTTTTGTAATATCCTCGAAATAAAAGATTAGTATCAAATAATATAGAGTACAAGTATGGTACTAAGAGTTAGAGCTAAGGCTATTATTTCACATATAGAGTAATATCCGACTAAATTTGACTTTATTTATGAATGATTCCCTAACTAAATATACTAATGTGTTTGGATATAATATTATGAACCCCTTATAAAATGTAATAATAATGATTTAATATACTCTTTATATTAATAATAATAATCTTGAAACTCCATATTAGACATTTGTCTTAATAAGATACCTATGCATGAACTTAATATCTTATCATGCTATGTGATAAGGTCTAAGTTGATCTAATATTTTAGAATGACTATCACTATATTACTTAACCATTAAGACTTAAAAGATGAAAAATAAAAACACAACACTAACATGATGCACACATACACACACCTAATTCTAAGTAGTATAAATAGCCTTCATCATTCATGTTGATAAGAGTACACTAAAACAAAAGAAAAAGATAGAATACAGAGAGAAATGAGAAAAGGCAGGAACCACATAGCCCGTACGAGAAAAGGGTAGAAGGAACTTATGTATCTTAGAATATAATACACTATGTCTATTACTCTTTATAAAAGAAAATAAGGTATGATTTCGGGACCCTTTGTCGTTATAATTATTTAGTTACCGTCTTATACATAAATAAAATAAGAGGATGGACTGATAGTATAAGAAATTGTTTATATTATTTTATCCATAAGTTTTGTATTAGAACCGTTATAATGTTAGTATGATTTCGGGACCCTTTGTCGTTATAATTATTTATTTACCGTCTTATACATATATAAAATAAGAGGATAGTATAAGTAATTATTTATATTATTTTATCCGTAAGTTTTGTAGCAGAACCGTTATAATGCTAGTATGATTTCGGGACCCTTCGTCGATATAAGTAATATTTAGCTTAAAATAATACGAGGTTAGAAATAATCGCTTATATTATATTTATCGTAAATTTCATCTTATGATTGTTATATTTTGTCTATCTTATTTTTATGTCCTATATGCTATAATGTTTGCCATGCTGGTACTGTTTTATAATGTATAATTGGCCAATTGTAGCATTCGGGATACGATTACGGGAGGGAGATGACATTACAAACGTAACATGTGTACATGGAAGGGAGCACGGCTCCATGATATGAGAACTGCGGTTCTGGTTATTACTGGTGAACGTGCCAGGGGGTTACATAAATAATTATATGGTCCTGTGTACATGGAGGAGGGCTTAGCCCAGGGGAGTAATTACTCCGTAATGTGTCTCACTTCAGTAATGGTAGACCGTTATATATAAATTGTGAAATGAAAGGTTGCATACTGATATGACAAATTGTGCATGTCTATTTAAAAATGAATGGATGATACTCATGTGGCATATTATTTATATGTGAGACATAAAAGAGATAAAATAGTGAAATGAGAGCCTAAGGCCGGTGGAGGCAACCGGAGTCATACTCAGCCTGTGGTTGGCTGATTCCGTTACTTTCATTCTTTTTCAGGTACAAGTATCAGGGAGGGTCAAGTGTGAGGATTTCATATAGAAGATAAGACTTATAAGATGTATAATTCAACTAAATAAAGTTTTAATTTTAATTCTTTTCAATTGTATTAACTTTATGGTATAGCCTTGTATTTTCCGGAAGGGAAATACGGCGGTGACGCCCTGTAATCTCGCTTCCATTTTTATTAATAAAATGAATTATTTTGTGCTCCTTGTGTACTTGATTTTCGGGGCGTTACATTTTTACCCTTTCCACGTCTTTAAAGATCTCTTGAGAAAAGAAAGAGCAAGCTCTAAGATGGAGACTTAGTGTGGTTTCATTTAAGGAAGGAAATTTTTTGTGAGAAAAGAAAGAGCAAGCTCATGCCAAGGGATGAAGGTCCATTTTAATGCTTACAAGATTTATCAAACTTGTGATTATGGGATCCATGGAACCTTTAATGTGAGAAATCTAAGTCCTTATCATGGAGAGTGTGATGATGAAATGGGTGAGTATTTGAGGACAAATCCTTTTTCAGAAGGGGAGATTGCAACATAAGTTCAAAACAGCTCCAGCTCACCTGGTTCAGGTCCATCTTCAAGGGCAAGGTTCAAGGCACCTCCTAACAGAATTAAGTGATTCCAAGGCCTAATCCTCTTCATTTAACGTCTTAAGAACAAAAAAGTCCAGGGAGAATTTTTGCTAATTCACAATAACAGGGGGGATTTTAGAAGCACAACTCAATGTGTCCGGGTAGGATCAATTCTCTACAACCATGTACCAAGACTGACTTCTTACTACTTTTGGCTAAACAAGATCAAGACAAGGCTTGAAAGTCCTCCTAACCTTTTGTACTTTAATATTGGAAGATGCCAAGTCATTCTCCGAGGTATGTGAATGTGAAATATCTTTTCTTGCAAAAAAACAAATTATGTGAAATATCTTTTTTTACGCGAATCAAAGCAAACTTAAATCTTTAATCAAATTTAGTACTTTCAGTTCACTCTTATAATCTTTTCTAGTATATAATGTGAAATATATTTTCTTGCAAAAAAAACAAAAAACTAATATTGGGTTCTCTATGTGTATTCTCATTATTTATTTTAAAATTTCCCTTTATCCAATTTTAAATTTATAAATTTAAAAACACACAACTTTGCAAGCAAAATAAGAAAGAAGACAAGAAATAACTAAATAAGAGAGTAAATTTATAAATTTAAAAACACACAACTTTACAAGCAAAATAAGAAAGAAGACAAGAAATAAGTAAATAAGAGAGTACTATCTAAACAACCTATAAGTCTCAAAATAGCAAGGTATTGTAAACATAAATTATAGGATCTTGATTAAAGCGATAATTACTGAGATATACTTACGTGGTGCAGCCATCAGATCTGATAACAAAATCACTTGAGAAAGATAAAGAATAAACCCTTATTGTTTTGCCTTCTCCTGCCTTCCTTATTCTCTAATTCACTTTCTTTATGTGTGTTTCTTAATATGAATGAATTAGGTTAAAGCACAAACAAGTGTACTTATATAGAGAGGTGGCATGAGGGGCTTAATAGAATAAGTGGGCCTGTATGTTAATGGCCTGTAAACATTAGCCGTAATCCACTTAAACTAGGACTCATATTAAAAACCCGAAACAATATATTTAACCGTTATTTAATTAAGGTGACTGATATCAGTAATTAGGTCCACATAATAGAGAATTAAATAATAATTCTTACATTCTCTCACTTGGACCATATTACTGATTAAAACATAATGTTACGTTTAATTATAACTTAAGGTGCGTAGACGGTTAAATGAACACATAATGGGTTTATCTTAATTACCCTGATCATCCCTGAACAACTGGTTGAGTCATGGCGGAGACACTATTATAAAAGAGAAGTGGTCCTTCCATGTACTACGGACCAATCACTTAGAATAATCAGTCTGTACAAGGAGCAAACATAATCCCCAAATAATTTCCTTGAGGAAAAGGACCGATTTTGTCAATCGTGCAACAATAATGTATACAATAACAATAATACGATACAGAAAAATTGTTCGGAAATCATCATCATAATAAAACATAAGTCGATTAATCAAAACATAAGTGTCATCATTACAAAGCACTAGCATGATCCAAACATAAACGAAAAGCCTTAATGATTATCCTCCAGACCCATACCAATAGCATGCTTCAAAAATGTCTTTGGAGGTAATCCCTTAGTTAAAGGATCTGCTATATTAGCACTAGTCATAATGTGCTCAATTGACACAGTGTTTTTCCGAACTTCCTCCTTAACTGACAAGTATTTCATTTTCATGTGCTTTATCCCTTTAGAATACTTGTCATTCTTCGAAAAGAAGATAGCTGCGGTAATATCACAATAAATTTTCAACGGCCTTGCAACATAATGCATAATGCTAAGCCCTGAAGGAAAATTCCGCAACCATAAAGCTTGAATAGTAGCCTCAAAGCACGCTACAAATTCAACTTCCATAGTGGATGAGGCAATAATTGTTTGTTTAGCACTTTTCCAGGAGATTGCTCCCCCAGCTAAAACAAACACATAACAAAAAGTGCTTTTCCTTGCGTCCACGCATCCACCAAAATCTGAGTCAGCATATCCAATAACCCATTTCAGGATTGGACTGATATCGACCCAACATACCTACTGCAAAACTTATGTCAGGTCTTGTACAGACCTGCGCATACATTAAGCTTCCAACCAGAGATGCATAAGGAAAGTTTTTCATGGTATTTCGTTCTAGCTCAGTCTTAGGACACATACTTAAGCTGAACTTATCCCCTTTCTGAATAGGAACATCATTGGGTATACATTTTACCATGTTAAATCTTTCTAAAACTTTACTGATATAGGCTTTCTGAGACAACCCTAATGTCCTTTGTGATCTGTCTCGAGATATTTCCACCCCGATCACATAGGACGCCTCTCCCATATCTTTCATCTCAAAGTTGCTTGATAGGAAATCTTTAGTTTGACGTAATAGTCCCAAATCACTGCTTGCTATAAGTATGTCATCGACATATAGGACCAAAAATGCAAACTTACTCCCACTGATCTTCAGGTATATACACTAATCAACAGTGTTTTCTTGAAACCCAAAGGAGGTAATGGTATTATGGAACTTAATATACCATTGTCGAGAAGCTTGCTTAACTCTATAAATGGACTTCTTTAATATACAGACCTTGTCCTCTTTGCTATTAATAATGAAGCCTTCAGGCTGAGCCATGTAGACTTCTTCTTCCAAACTCCCATTCAAGAATGCCGTTTTCACATCCATTTGATCTAGCTCTAAATCAAAATGAGCTACAAAAGCTAAAATGATCCGTAATGAATCCTTCTTAGAAACTGGAGAGAAGGTTTCATTATAATCAATGCCTTCTTTCTGATTAAAGCCTTTAGCTACCAGTCTGGCTTTATGTCGTTCAATATTACCTGAGGAGTCGCGCTTGGTCTTAAAGACCCACTTGCAGCCGACAGCCTTATGACCTACTGGTAAATTGACCAACTCCCAGACCTCATTCTTAGCCATAGACTCCATCTCTTCTTTCATGGCATTAATCCATTTATCGGAATCATTACAATTCATAGCTTGTGAAAACGTAACCGGATCATTATCAATACCAATGTCAAATTCACATTGTTGTAGATATTCATAGTCATCTGAAGTAGTTGGCTTTCTAGGTCTTGTGGACCTTCTTAATACTATTTCAGGGGCTGTATCAACAACTTCAGTGGCAATGTTATCATTCGGGAGTGGAGGGTCATCAACGTTAGGTTCCACAATATTGACTGGGTCAACATTATCATTATGTGGAACTTCATCAATTGAAATTAGGGGCAAAGAAGCTGGAATTGCCACCCTAACTTCATTGACTATGACATCCCTTACCTGATCACTCCCACTAAATTCGCCATTCTCAAGGAATTTGGCATTTCCGGTTTCCACAATTCTTGTTCTGTGTGTAGGACAGTAAAACCTATACCCTTTAGACTTTTCTGGATAGCCGATAAAGAACCCACTAATGGTTCTTTGATCGAGTTTCCTTTCATGTGGATTATAAATGCGTGCCTCTGCTGGGCATCCCCATACATGCAAATGTTGAAGACTCGGTTTCCACCATTTCCACAGTTCAAATGGTGTCTTTGAAACTGCCTTACTGGGAACCCGATTTCCAACATACACAGCAGTAATAAGGGTATGCATCCACAACTTCATGGGTAAGTTGGTATTACTCATCATTGTCCTTACAGCCTCTAATAGGGTTTGATTACGCCTCTCAGCTACACCATTCATCCATGGAGAACCAGGAGTTGTGTACTGAGGGACAATACCCAAACTTTCAAGGAGTTTTGCAAAGGGACCAGGATGTTGTCCTGATTCATCATATTTGCCATAATATTCACCACCTCTATCTGACCTTATGATTTTCACTTTCTTTCCCAATTGCCTTTCCACCTCCTTAATGTAAACCTCTAAAGCGTTTACTGATTGAGATTTTTCATGCAAAAGGTAAAGGTAACAATAACGTGAATAATCATCGATAAATGTGATGAAATATTTCTCTCCGCTCATGGAGGGAACATCAAAAGGACCACAAATGTCTGTATGTATAATTTCTAATAGCGCAGTGCTTCTTGTGGACCCTTTCTTGGTGTGTTTGGTTTGCGTACCTTTAATGCATTCCATACACGTCCCAAAATCCGTAAAATCAAGAGAAGGTAACATATTGTTTTTAACCAATATATTCATTCTTTCTCTTGAAATATGGGCCAAACGTTTATGCCACAAGAAGGAGGAACTTTCATTAGAGCCTGTATCTAGCCACCATGTATTAGAAGGAATTTCAACATAATTTGATTCGAAACATACTAAAGCCAAATGCTTACCCTTCTTTTCGAACCAATTCTTACGCTTTATGCAGTCTTGCTGAAAGTGCCCAGGATTTCTTACAGAAAGAGCAACTTTCCTGCTTCTTAATTTCCTTCTTTATGCCAGATGCAGACGGTTTATCAGAAGGGCTTAACTTAATGCCCTTTCTGTTTCTAAACTTACCTTTAGATTTCCCGCTTACATGATGCACATGAAGTGCCTGGGGCAAATCACCATTCTTACTTGAGGCATCAGCCTCATCTTTCTGTTTGATTCTTGCTGCTTCCTGAACCAGTTTATTGATCAATACATTAACACTCCAAATTTCTTTAACGGTGTTGTAATGAAGGTAAAAAGCATCAAACTTATCTTGTAACACCCCGTGTTTTATAATAATTTTTATTCGCAAATTCTCTTATTAAAATAATTATTTTCGGATTTAATAATTTAGTTCCTATTTATTGATTATATCCTTTAGGTTAATTATTTCCGATTTTGCCTAATTTTGTATGGGTTAAATTGTCCGTGTCCGATTTTACTATTTTAATTTTTAACTCATTCTTTTATATAAACTCTCCAAGCGTTTTAATTATTCTAAACCTAATTTGTAATTGGATTATCTATCTTGTGAGTTAACGGATCAAAAGCCCACTTAAACCTCTTATAAATAGAAAACTCTAACCTAGCTAGTAGGTTGCTCTATCTTTGTTTTCTGCGTCACTTTATGCCGCAGCTCCCTTCCTTCTCTCTTTTCAGTTTTACTCCCTTGTAACTTCATTGTTATGAATCTTTATTTCTTTCAAATGCAAAGATAAATTATATATTTGCAATCCTGGATCTTACCTTTACAATAAATTCTTTTCCTTATCTTTTTATGGGATCTATTTGTATGGAGGCTAGACCTACTTTTAGCGTTCTTGTTTTGATGGGTAAAGAAGGTGAATTCTATTAATTGGCGAATTTATGGAGATTCTTATTGAAGTGCAGTCTTTAATGCGTAATTAAGGTAACTAGGCGTTTTCCTTTAATTGTGTTTATAGAAAGTGAATTAATTAACATGAATGATGATTGATTATATGATTTGATGCGTGTGTAGTAATTATTATATTGATGATTTTATTTAAATTGTATATCTATTTGCTAATTAAAATATTATGTTGTCGTTGTGGTGCGAATAGGGTTCAAGATTCGAACCCTAGCCTTCGTTTGTGGCTCACGGCCCTAGGAAGCTGCCGTAGGGTTTGTCGTAGCCTCCCTTGAGAAGAGTGGCTAGGGTTTTGTTGATTAGGGTTTTACTTTGTTAATTAGGCTTTTTGGTTCACATCATTAAGGTTATAGTTTATTAAACTATAAATTTGTATGTAAGATACCTTGATTTTACCTATTTGAGCTATAACTTGGAAAGTGACGTTATGGTGCGGTGTACTATAACAAGACTCGTTGTGGTGACATGGCGGTTTGTACCGTGGAGTCGACCCTTCGATGATGGTGTTATAGAGGACTAACCCGTGACGGAAGAGAGTTATAGTTGATGATACTATAACCTCGCACGCATAATGTTATGGCTTGAAGTGCTATAACTTCACTAAAGTTGAGTGAAAGTTATAGCTGAAGGTACTATAACTTTGCTGAAGTTAAGTGAAGGTTATAGTTGATGATACTATAACCTGACACGCTTAACTAAGGTTATAGTTGAAGTGTTATAACTTCACTAAAGTTGAGTGAAAGTTATAGCTGAAGGTACTATAACTTTGCTGAAGTTAAGTGAAGGTTATAGTTGATGATACTATAACCTGACACGCTTAACTAAGGTTATAGTTAAAGTTACTATAACTTCACTAGGGTTAAGTGAAGGTTATAGTAAGAGGTACTATGACATTGAATATATACATGATTCTATGCTTGATGTTATGGTAGCTCGAACTGTAACGTGACTTCTAAAGTGTAATGTTATACTTCAAGGTACTATAACCTTTGATCCTATGTGCTTGTTCATATGTTGTGTTATAGTTAGTTATATTATAATATTGTGAGTTTATATCTTGTTGGTTACTCTTTTGATATAATAGTTCAGTTGGTTATACTGTTCTATGTTATGAGTTGTGATGTTATTCACATGTTTGTACAGTCAGTTAAACTGTAATGTGGTTTATGGTTTATAGGCTAGTTGTATAGATGACGAGAGGTATCAGTTAAATACCGATCGGAATGAGCAAACGCTACCCTTTGGGGATTTGCCGTAGGTCTATGTTCGGGATTGGCTAGAGGCAGTTGTTATACGCTCTGGTTCCTGTGTGTCGTTCGGTGTACAGTTAATGCACCGAGAGTCTGGCCAGGTCTTAGACATATAGGCAGTTGTTATACGCTATACATAGTACCGTGGATGCAGTTGTTATACGGTCCACACCGATGAAGGCAGTTGTTATACGCTCCATCCGTTCAGAGGCAGTTGTTATACGCTCTGACAGTTAGAGGCAGTTGTTATACGCTCTAACGACGTTCGTTCTATACGCTATGCTTGGTAAGTGGAGGCAGTTGTTATACGCTCCCATGTCGGTTGTTCTTATCCTGTTATTGAAGATTTATGAGGATTATATTATGACATGCTTAATAATTTCTTCACATGTCGTTCATGAGTATTTTCAGTTATTATTTATTGTTGATTAATTCAGCCTGTTGTAAACATGACTGGGAGAGCATCTAGTTACTCCCGACTGATTGTCGACCCCCATTCTCAGGTTGAATTTGGATGCTGCTTGTCTGGATGTTGGGCTGGAGAGACTCGTGGCGAGATCAATAATATGTTTAGGATTCTTGGTTTCCTTAGAGAATATTAATAATGTAATAGTTTAGTTTTGGATTTAGTAGCGATCCGGATTGGTCAGGTGTTTCCGCCACCTTGACCCTTATTTCATCTTTGTACTCTGATGAATTATTAAATAATTATGCATTTCCTTTGTTGTGAAATCCGGGTTGTTACATATCTGGCAGATAGTTGATTATAAACTGGGCAAGGAACGGATCCTCAACTTTCATGCCCAGTTTTCCCAACTTAGCTGTCAGATTCGTCATATGCAGCACATGTTGCTGCATGGTGGTCATATTCTCATTATACTTAGCGGTGGTAAGTTCAGAAATAAGTCTTCCAGCTACCGCTTTATCGGTAGTCTGAAAGCGTTCCTTAATGATTTCCATGTACTTACTGGCTGTAGTACAGTCGTAAGAACTTTAAGCAAAGACTGTCAAGTTATTGAGAGAGCTTTGCAACGGTACTGCATTATGAACAATGCTCAGAACATTAGGCTTTGAGTTTATCACACAATAGCAATTATGACTAAGACTTGAGACTTAAATGAGCAACTCATAAACATTCATTAAGCAAGTGCAGTATCTGTGGACAACCTACGCATGCTTAATTACATAATCAAGTATACTCTCTTTAATGAGTGTTTCACTTTAATGTCAGGTTACCTGTGGGTAAAACCTTAATACAAGTTATTTCACCCCATTAGATGCTTAGTCGGATATTCACTGCATAATTTGAGTCCACTGTGGTGAACATCAACATAATGTGAATGCCCAATTTAATTACATTATGAGATCTGATCGCGTACGAGATGAAATCACTGTGGTGAATTTCAACTCGTCATAATGCGAAGGTCTCCTTTAATCGATACATAAGATATAATTAATCTTCAATAAGAATGTATGCTTAGTCGGATATTCACTGCATAATTTGAGTCCACTGTGGTGAACATCAACATAATGTGAATGCCCAATTACATTATGAGATCTGATCGCGTACGTACGAGATGAAATCACTGTGGTGAATTTCAACTCGTCATAATACGGAGGTCTCCTTTAATCGATACATAAGATATAATTAATCTTCAATAAAAATGTATGCTTAGTCGGATATTCACTGCATAATTTGAGTCCACTGTGGTGAACATCAACATAATGTGAATGCCCAATTACATTATGAGATCTTATCGCGTACGAGATGAAATCACTGTGGTGAATTTCAACTCGTCATAATGCAAAGGTCTCCTTCAATCATAATAACATAATATTATGCAAGCATACAATGAAAACGAACAATAAGTATCGAAACAGCACGGGAAGACCTCGACCGAGTAAAACATCAGCTCGATCGAGTAGAAAATAAACAAAACACCTCGATCGAGAAAAGCTTTAGCTCGATCGAGAACAAGGCAAAACGATACCACTCGATCGAGCAACAAGGCAAACAGAAACACTCGATCGAGTAAATCATCAGCTCGATCGAGCAACAGCAGAACAGAACCACTCGATCGAGTAATCATCAGCTCGATCGAGCAACAGCAGAACAAAAAGGCCTCGATCGAGTAAAGCGTTAGCTCGATCGAGCAACAACATGAATAAACCATCTCGATCGAGTGAAGCATTAGCTCGATCGAGTATGGTACAGATCATACGACATTCATACGCATAATGATCATAATAAATCATACAAATCGAATTAGGGCAGTGCAAAACATCATCATAAATCATATAATAATCATCATGAATCAAATAAAAACGAAATAATTCGATTAGGGCAGCGGAAACGATCATGATATAAGCATACGATATCTATCATAAGGGTATACTATCAATTATGAATGAGTATTACAACATCATGATTAAAGCATTAAATTCATTCATAAAAACATAATCAAAACATTAATCAGAATTATAACTATAATCACAATCCTGCTCTGATACCATATGTAAACATAAATTATAGGATCTTGATTAAAGCGATAATTACTGAGATATATTTACGTGGTGCAGCCATCAGATCTGATAACAAAATCACTTGAGAAAGATAAAGAATAAACCCTTATTGTTTTGCCTTCTCCTGCCTTCCTTATTCTCTAATTCACTTTCTTTATGTGTGTTTCTTAATATGAATGAATTAGGTTAAAGGACAAACAGGTGTACTTATATAGAGAGGTGGCAGGAGGGGCTTAATAGAATAAGTGGGTCTGTATGTTAATGGCCTGTAAACATTAACCGTAATCCACTTAAACTAGGACTCCTATTAAAAACCCGAAACAATATATTTAACCGTTATTTAATTAAGGTGACTGATATCAGTAATTAGGTCCACATAATAGAGAATTAAATAATAATTCTTACAGGTATTCCCTTTATCAATTTTTAAATATCCTGTGTTTTTATTCGATTGTCCATCTTTAAATTTCCTACTTACAACCTTTCACGTTTTTTCTTGGTTTATGTGGCTGACACCGCCTTTTCCTACTTACAACCTTTCACCTTACTTTTACTTTATAATTAAGACGGTTGTTTCCATCTAAAATTAAGATGGACAAAATGTCACCATTTTACGATATAAATTCAATATGACAAAATATTACCATCACTTTTATGTTCATAAGTGATCATTTTTTTAATTATGACATTAACATTAAATTGAGTGACATCACTAAAAACGATAGTAGTATTATCATTAACCTAAATTATTTTCCAAGTTGTCTAAATTGTCAACTTAATTAAAAAAACAAGTACGTCTGATAATGCATTGATAGTTTGATACCATTTAGAGGTGAGAGAATTTTTTGATGCCTCTCACGAGGGATCATCGGATTCTACGCTAATTACTAAATTAATTAATTTGAATTCAAGAATGTTTACGCCATTTGATTCGTTTCAAAATCGAGAATTAATTAAGTCTTTGCCTATGTTAAAATATGGGTTTTCCACGCTCCAACCATGATTTCTAGCTAATTACTAATTTTGTTCGTTGAACCATTTTGTCAATGCTTAATCATTCCTTCCCTTTGGACTACTTTATTTTGGCTAGATATGGATCATATTACAGGTATGCAAGGAGCCAATGAAGCTAATCGTGGAAGAAACTCGAACTTGTTTTTTAGCTTAGCAATGTAAATATGTCGATCTTGAGCAAAATTTAAAATATTTGTTCTGAACAGTCGGGTCTGTTGGGCAAGCAATTTCAAGTAAACTTATTTGATCAAAATTTCAGGTACCTTATTTATCTGAATGAGTTTGACAAGTAGCTTATTTAAACCACAAATAAGCTACCTGTAATGATGCTACATAGAGTAACAGTTGAAATTTTAGGTACCTCAAATGGTTTTATATTTCTGTTTTACCCTTCAATCAATAATATTTAATTATTATCATATCCATTTTTGTCATTTCACCAAAAATCAGCTACCTTTTCAGCTAGTTTGCTAAACAATGTTTTATATAATCAGTAACCTTATCAGTTCCTAATTTTCAACTAACTTTTCAGTTTTCAATTACCTTTTAAGTTTTAACTAGTTTTATCAAATAGAGCCTAAAGTCTGTTCAATTCAGTCTTGAACAGTTCATAAAAATGCGGTTGAAATATTTTTCTTAACTTTTCTTAAGATTTTTGAAAAAATTATTTTATGAACAATATTGTTTTACCAGAATATTCTTGCTCAATAATCCTCCTTTAATTGTTTGGGAAACTTGGAGAAAAAGATATTGAAAGTTATATGGTAAGTAATAATTCAAAGATATTTTTGAAGATATTATTTTTAAAATAGTTAATTTTCTAATTTTTAGAAGATATTGCTAACAACTCTTCCCCTACATATAAATAGGGGGATCAAAATTCAGATTTAATCATCTCATTCAAGTGTTTTTGATAAGTTTATGAAGGGAATAATGCATAATGAGTTGTGTAATTGATAACATAGAATGATCGGTATTTATAATACCTTATAATAAACCCTAAGTATTAACAAACCCTAATGACAGCCGTCGTACCGTAGCCGTCACCTTGACGACTTATACTAAACCCTACACTGTCTAACATCCCCCCTCAAACTCATGCTAATTTTGATAAAAAATTTCCATGAGTTTGCACAAACAATAAAATAAGAAAAAAAAAATCAATCTTCATCTTCTTTGACTTCATTATCATCTTCATCTTCGCAAGGTTGGTAAGATGAACGAGTACAAACTCGTTAGTAAATTTCTTCGAACAAGAACGTTAAGCTTTTCGGACTTGTCGAAAATCAAAATAATTTGCTAGGAACACTAATCGGACCTAAACAAATTTTAGTAAAACGGAAAATTATCCGTAAGTTTCAAGATTTGGAGAATGTTAAGTTTTTCGGACTCCAAATTTGGGTGCGTAACAACTCGCTAGTCAAATATAGGTACCGCCTTGAACGAAGTTGAAGAATTGAATCGGAATGAGAAGAAAAAGTGTTTCAGTTTTTAGATTCGTTCCATTGAAAAGATCCCGGGGGTTGTAGGCTATAAAAAATGTGGGTTATATAAAATCTCACAATACCACTACTGCTTTGTTGATTAATCGAGTAACATTGAGCAATATACTCAAGTGTAATTGGATCTTTCAAGCTGCAAAGATATTTCGTTGCCTTGTTTATAAGAGCATTATCATCATCTTTTGATCATTGCACATGCCAAAGCAAACATGGTTATCGAGATTTACCTATAGAATCACGGCAGCAAATTTTTTTTTTTAAAGATGAAAATTACGATTAAACTGAAATTGATAGCGAAATTATCCCGCCGGTGGGCGTTGTATATTCATATGCCTACCGACAGGCAGCGGAATATCGTGCTTTAGGCTTCAAGAACCGAGAGGCTCTGATACCATGATAAGTTTATGAAGGGAATAATGCATAATGAGTTGTGTTATTGATAACATAGAATGATCGGTATTTATAATACCTTATAATAAACCCTAAGTATTACCAAACCCTAATGACAGCCGTCGTACCGTAGCCGTCACCTTGACGACTTATACTAAACCCTAAACTGTCTAACAGTTTTCATGTCAATTGCAAAGTGTGGTTTTTATATCAAACATTTTTTTAAATAATTTTGCAAACCTCTTCGAATCGTACTAATTGAATCATTGTTCGAGTGTTCAAGCTCTCAATATCTTCTAAGTATTGTTTTCCATCGTTCTGATTTTTGAACCATATAAGAAGAAAACAAGTTGTAATCTTCATTTTTGTGTGAGAGAGAGAGATAGATCTTTGAGGTACGGGACTATACTCGAGTCGCACGAACGGGGTTGTGTGGGGATTTTTTTTGTAATCGGGTAGGATTACTTAAGAAAATATTAATAAGAGAGATAATAGACATAGATATTTAGAGTGTAGGTCGAACCACTTAAAAAACCCGTGTGTTCTTGTTATTTTATTTTATTTTTGTTTTTACAAAATTCCGCTGCGTTTTAAATCAAAACAACAGATTAACGTATTTTGGACAGTACGTCACCGAGACTGTCTAATTCGCATGTGTACTAATTTCTGGGTTGCCAATAAAGCTTTTCCTCGATATAATTTTTAAAGAGTATTTAATTCACCACTCCCCCTCTTAAATGCATGATCCCTAAACTCAACGATAAAATTGATCACTCTTTTTTGTACGTGTTGATCATTTTATTTACCTTAACTTTT